>CM034468.1:3094061-3158773 GCA_019925255.1 Litchi chinensis | reverse complement strand
AAAATGCAAGAAATTATTGCAATGCTTAATTATTTTTCCGAAACAAGGTTTGATTATGGATGGGAATGATTGCTTTGCAACTGGTTTTGCAAAGTATGATGGTTTTGCAGAGCATTTGATTATGAGTGGGAATGGTTGCTTCTGCAACTTATTTTACAGAGTATGGTGATCATTTTGCAAAGTAGGGGTATTTGATTATAGGTGGGAATGGTTGCTCCTGCAACTGGTTTTACGAAGCAGAGGTATTTGAGAGTAATGCTCCTGCATTAACATTACATTAACTTTCAATTATAGAACATAGTAGATAATATTACAAAATGTTACATAGTCAGTTTATAATGTTACAAAATCGAGATCGTATGCTATACATGTTACATGGTGCCGTAAACTTCCTTAGGATCTTTCTTTTTGTTTACGTATTTGTACATGCATTTGCAGTTTTTTTGACAAGGCAGCAGTTATAACAGACCCAGGAATCAACAAGAAGAACCGATGGAGGCTTTGCACAGTAACTCAAGTAGAAGAATTCAAGTCGATAATAAGAATCCTCCCAATATGGGCACTAACAATAGCTATAGCCATTTCTTTCTCCCAACTATCATCATTCTTCCTCAATCAAGCCGCCATCATGGACCGAAAGCTCAGCCCCCACTTCGAAATCTCCTCCGGCAACGTGGCCATCTTCTCCGCCATAAACTCTATCATTCTCGTCCCTATTTATGAGAAACTGATTGTCCCAGTTCTCCGAAAACTCACAGGCAACCCACGTGGCATGACCTCTCTACAACGTATCGGAGTCGGCCTATTTTTGTCCATATCAGCCTTCGTCTCCGCTGCATTGGTAGAAAAAAACCGACGTGATAAGGCTGCTAGGGCTGTAAAAACGAATGTGTTTTGGTTGATTCCACAGTTTTTTCTGATGGGTAGCGCAGAACTTTTCACATACGTTGGCCAGCTAGAATTCTTCTACGACGAAGCCACTGATGGGACGAGAAGCATTAGCAGTGCAGTTTTTCTCAGCACAATTGGAATCGGAAGCTGGATCAGCACTGCCATTGTCAAGATCGTTGAAGCTACCGCTGGTGGTGAAGAGAGAGGGTGGTTGAGGAACGACCTCAACAAAAGCAAGCTAGATAATTTCTACTGGATATTGACGGTGATTAACGCCGTGAATTTCCTGGTGTTTTTGTTGGTGGCTGTGCGTTACAAGGGTAGAGCAATTTCGAATGCTTGAGTGAGAAATATAGGAATTTTTTCAAGTTTGTCACAACAAAATAGAACAAAGTCGTAATTTCAGTACCTATTTGAGTCAATGCTTGTATACTGGATCTAGCTACAACCCTCTGCTTCTTTGAATACTAAAGTCTCGTTAAACACGTGAGATTAGATTGAATTATCTTGATTGGATTGAATAAATTAATATTCTGATGTACTTGATTATGTATGAAATTAAATTAAAAATAGTATGGTTCATTGTTTGATCTATCATATATAGGATTGGATAAAAAATAATTATGTGTTATATTATTTTTATAAAATAAAACTAAAAATTATTTCAAAAAATATAAAACTAAAAATGTTTTAATATTATTTTAAAAAGTAAAATCTAACTCTTTAAAATTAATTTTAAAACAATATTATTTTATTATTATTGAAATATATTATTTTGTAATATTTTAATAAATATGTAAGAATGATATTAAAAATAAATTTAATGGTTTAGTTAATTATTTAAGAAAGAGAATTAAAAGAATTAAAAAAAAAAAAGTGGCCCTTGTTGGTGCAATAAATTT
This sequence comes from Litchi chinensis, assembly GCA_019925255.1. NCBI lineage: Eukaryota > Viridiplantae > Streptophyta > Magnoliopsida > Sapindales > Sapindaceae > Litchi > Litchi chinensis. Next base: position 3,156,980 of record CM034468.1, on the reverse strand, counting down.
AACTCACAAAATTAGTGAATTAAATTTATTTTATCAACATAAGATAACATGGTTGCATAGGAGTGGAGAAATCCAATCCCATTTAACCACCAAACAAGGGTCCGGATAGGAATTTATCCAATTCAATCCCTTATAACAAAGAAGGGCTAAAAAGTTAAATCTTAAAGAAGTTATCATTATGTATATAGTTATTATTATTTCTTTTTTAAATTGATACCGAATGAATTAGAAATACATTGAAATTCTTATGCATGTATATATACTAACACCATAATATGACAAACATAATATAGTAATTAAGATTGTTTGGTAGCAATTACAGTTAGGACTTGAGGATTTATGATGCGTGCATGGTCTATTTCCTAAAGAGTAGTTGCTTATGATCCGCCATAAACCAACACCGTTGCATTATCCACCCTTGTATTTTTTCATGAAATCTGCTTGGGCACCCACTTTATGCAAAGCCCGATGCAATTACTTAATTAGTACAAGTCTCATTGTTTTTCTTTGATTTTCAAAGACAATTAATTATATACTCATATGGATCGGAGGGGACAAGGCATTGTGGATTTTTTGTTGAAAGGTGTACTTTTGTAGCTGATAAGACTTGAGAAGCTAAAACTTGCGTGGAAGAATAGCAATGCTAAAACCTGCAATTTCGGCAGTTGAACTCATCAATCGGGCCCAAAACAACATTGGTTTTGCTCAGGCAAGCAGTTTGGGCTGAGTTGAGCCTAGACCTTTCCAAACTACGTGAGAAACTAGGCCATGGGCTATATTGAAGACAAAAGCCCAAAAATATTGTAATCTAGTCCGAGTCTGAGAAGGTTAATGTGATATTTAAGTTAGGGATCTAATAAAAAATCTGTACAGTACATAGTGTTCAAATATTTAATTCTACAAAGAGTTGATTGGTAACATGGTGATAATGTCACTGACTTAGTGCCTTGGGTGTTTATTTCAACTCTCACCATTGGCAAAAAATCTCTCTCCCACTACATAAAAATATGTGGTTGAGTCGCTTCCCAATCCACTCTCGATTTGTCCGAGCCATCAGACAAAAAAAAAAAAAAATTACTTTTATAACAACAGGAATTAAACTTGCCACATTTGCAGCTTAAATACTAAAAGTAAAGACTGGACTTACGAGAAGTGATTGCTATGTAGGTGTGTTCAATATATTATATATTAGAAGAATGGTGTTATTAGCAAAAACCCATATAGCTGGACACCGTCACTAGGATTTTTTTTTTTTTTTTTACCTTAAAAAATATTTATGATTTTATCATTCGATTAAACAAACTTTTGCATTATTATTCATGGATATTTCAACTTTCCTCCTGTTCTATCGGTCTTGCAATATTGTAAATTTGTATCCTCCCATCATGCACCAGCACTACACCCCGCTCGTCTTTTTCTCCGCAACTGTTATTTTAATAATAACAAGGCTAGCTATTTCTCCTTGCCATTGATTCACGAAGTATTTGCCAAAATCCCACCGTGCTCTGGATCACAAATCGAGATCAAGCAGGTGTAAAAATTAAATTCAAAGTGTCCATGTCAAATCTTCTTGAATAATACTGGCAACCCGCTGGTTTCAAAATAAAAATAAAAATTGTTCAATGTATGATGGCAATCCATTTGTCAGAAAGAATTATAGTGAAATAAATAATTAAATATAAACTAAACCATAGGGTCATGCTGAGGTGATTTAAAAGTTTTCAGTACAATATTCATTAAAAGATTGATATTATAAATATAAAATAGTCGCATGTCATTATAAATATGAAAAATAATTTACTCATATTTTATTAGGGTGTACAATATAAAATAGTTGTGAAGAATGCTTTAGGTGGGAGGTCAATAACACGGCTCGGCAAGAAAAGAAATGATTAATTTTCAATATATATATATATATATTTTTGAAACAACAGATCATATATTATTTATTATTAAAGAGTAGATAGACCTAGGTGGGGCAAAGCAACTGTCCTCACCAGCTGTGTAACCAAAATTGGTAGGCGGCAGTTTGATGAGTTCCTACAAGTTTCCAATAATTTTTGGGTTTAAAAAATTTGTTCATCGTAATTATCTTTCTCTTTTGGCTTTTGCCGGCGTAAACATGATAGGTGTACGTAAATTAACAAATCTGAAAACAAAAAAAGTTACAAACTGACCTATTAAAACTTACTTAAAAGACAAAGACAATGACAAGGGCTACATCCTTTCTATTACCGGATTTATCTTTTTATACTTTTATGTAGAAAGTCATAGGCTCACTAATATATATAACTTCTTGCAAAGATCAGCCTCTAACGTTTAGATTTTTAACTTGGTCTTTTATTGATAGTATTGTAGCTGGCTATAAACATTAAACACATCAGGAGATATATAACCAGGAGCAAATGAAGGAGGTTAATTCATGTCCATTTAATTGAATTTAATTTTTCTACGCAACGAAACAGTGTAAACTTTGGTGAGTTGTAGTCTGTGATATATAACATGCACCGCGATGTTTTTGCAGGAAGGAAATCTGTCATTGTCTGCTTTGGTAAGCGATGGAAGTGTTGATATTAGAGGGAGAGTTGCAGATAAGAGAACAACTGGAGGATGGCGTGCCTCTCCTTTTATAATTGGTAGGTTGCTAGTTCTACAAATTAGTGCTTAGGAATACTTGTAACTGATAGCTCTGCAATTTTAATTTTGTTTATTTTTCTATAAGATTAGATGTCCTTTTATAATGAGAGAACAATGTTAATGTGGTTTTACAGTGAATGAGGTTGCTGAGAGGCTAGCTTTCTTTGCAATTGCGGTGAATTTGGGACTTTATTTGGTTAAAGAAATGCATGAATCGCTGCCAACAGCTGCTACTCATGTCAGTGACTGGATTGGGGCTGCTTACATTCTCACAATCCTTGGAGCTTTTCTAGCCGATGCTTATTTAGGTCGATTCATGACTATAATTATCTTCTCTTTCGTCTATTCTGTGGTAAGCATCCAGCACAGCCTCTCAATTGTGTATACATAGACATCACATATTTTATCTACCTTTCAGTAAAGATGAATTGACTTTTAAAAAAATCATTTCTCCAACTACTAGCCATGCATTACTCTTCTTATCCGATACTAATTAACAAGTCAAGTCATAATTTGACAAAAGAAACATAATCCGTCTGAGATTTATTATTGTATATAATTCATTTTAGATGGTAAAAACACAAATATATATGAAATGATAGTCGAAAATTTTAATTTTTACTTATATTTATTTTATAAGTAAATCATTTTTTTTACTTAATAATATGATGTAAAACAAAAATTAAAGATCGATTTACACATTTTGAATCAAGATAACCGGAATGAAACCCAACTTTCACCCCATATAGTTTAGATTGAGGAAAGCTAATCGAGACATAAAATTAAAATATGAATAAGCTCTTGGACCAGATTTTAACACCCTAACCACGAATCCAAGTTGGTCTAGCCTTTAAAAAAAAACAGGCCAAATTCTTGAACCTCGAATTTGTATCTTTGACAGGGATTGGTCATGTTAACACTCGCGGCCTTCACAAACAGCCTACGTCCACCTCTGTGCAGAAAACGACCATGCATTGAAGCGAAGGATGGCCAAAATGCATTCCTCTTTGTTGCACTGGCCCTTATAGCTCTTGGGACCGGAGGCATCAAGCCATGTGTCTCCTCCTTCGGGGCAGACCAATTTGATGAGGCAGATGCAAAAGAAGTCCAAAAGAAATTCGGTTTCTTTAATTGGTTCTTTTTCGCAATTAACATGGGCGCTTTCTTGGCAATCACGGTGTTGGTATATGTTCAATTGAAGAAAGGCTTTGGTTGGGCTTTTGCTATCCCTACTGGGGTCATGGTCTTCTCCATTATCGTCCTCGCATTTGGTGTCCCTTTTTATCGTTATCAAAAGCCTATGGGCAGTCCTTTGACTAGATTTCTTCAGGTTATTGTGGCTTCTGTGAGGAACCATTTTAGTGGGGTACGCGTGGCACCTGAAGCTGACCTTTATGAGGTCAAGACTCAGGAGTCCGATATCTTTGGCGCTCGAAAACTGCCTCATACCTCCCAATACCGGTATGTGTACTTCTATAAAATTTTATAAAATTCTTGATGATCTTGTTGGAATCTTGTCGTATCGAGTCTATGTTGCACCAAGCGCACCAGAATAGTATATCATGTGATGCATTCATCTACTTTGATATTTCAACAAAAACATAAATTAAAGACTTTAAATTTGTTTTTCTGTCACATCTCAATCAAAAATCTAGCTTTAACTTACATTATATTAACTTTCATTCATGGAACCTATTAGATAATGTTACAAAATGTTACACAATCAATTTATAAAGCTACAAAATCGAGATCATATATAAGTATGTAAAATGTATGAAAAATACGTAACTTTTACTACATCACATACTACATGATGTCGTAAACTTTCTTAGGATTTTTTTTTTTTTGTTCATGTATTTGCACATGCATTTGCAGTTTTTTTGACAAGGCAGCAGTTATAACAGACCCAGAAATCAATAACAAGAACCGGTGGAGGCTTTGCACAGTTACTCAAGTAGAAGAATTCAAGTCCATTGTACGAATCTTCCCAATATGGGCATTAACAATAGCTATAGCCATTTCATTCTCTCAACTATCAACATTCTTCCTCAACCAAGCCGCCATCATGGACCGAAAGCTCAGTCCCCACTTCGAAATCCCCAGCGGCACCGTGGCCATCTTCGCCGCCATAAACGCCATCATTCTCGTCCCCTTCTACGAGAAACTAATCGTTCCAATCCTCCGAAAACACACAGGCAACCCACGTGGCATTACCTCTTTACAACGCATTGGAGTCGGCCTATTTGTGTCCATATCAGCCTTCGTCTCCGCTGCATTGGTGGAAAAAAAACGACGTGATGAGGCTGCTAGGGCTATAAAAACGAATGTGTTTTGGTTGCTTCCACAGTTTTTTCTAATGGGGAGTGCAGAAGTTTTCACTTACGTTGGCCAGCTAGAATTCTTCTACGACGAAGCCACTGATGGGACGAGAAGCATTAGCAGTGCAGTTTTTCTCAGCACACTTGGAATAGGAAGCTGGATCAGCACTGCCATTGTCAAGATCGTTGAAGCTACCACCGGTGGTGAAAAGAGAGGGTGGTTGAGGAACGACCTCAACAAAAGCAAGCTTGACAATTTCTACTGGATATTGACGACGATTAACGCCGTTAATTTCCTGGCGTATTTGTTGGTGGCTATGCGTTACAAGGGTAGAGGAACTTCGAATGCTAGAGTGAGAAATGAAGCCATGTTTGAGTTGGGTGGGTCGGTGAAGAAGAATGGTAAGGACGATAATGATGATCAGTTTCAAAGCATGATGCTCTAAATTTGCATTCTAATATGTTTGTTTATGTGATGATATTGACATTTTTTTATTCGATTTGGAAATTATTTGAAGGGGATCATATTGATCGATGTTTGATATTGTAAGGAACTAATTGTTTGATTTAATTTCCATTCAGAGATTTCGAAGGGTGAATTAATTGGTCATGGCATGTTGCTAAAGTTAGAGTAAGCGCACATTAAATTACCTTTAAATAAACTTGATTTTTTTTTTTAATAGTGTTGCGGTTAACATAGGATACTTTTTTTTTTTTTTTCTTCTCTTCTTGAGATAAGTGTATCATATATGAAGAAGGACAACGCCTACTTAATCTTAGCAAAATAGTTTCTGGTTACTATATCCCAGTTAAGGACAACAAAGGGGATTATACTTTGAGTTTGTCGGTTAGAGAGAGAATTTTTTAAAAATTATTATATAAGTTAAAATTTAAGAGAAATTAATTGAAGAACAATAAGAAGAACCCTTATTTTAAGATTATAAGCATGATCTTATTTTGGTCGTTTTCAGTAATTCAATTTAACAATTTTTTTCCTCAAAATTTTGTATTCCTTATATATAAAAAGTAGAAAAGCATATAAGTTAATTTGAAACATTAATTATATATATGTTTATAAAAAAAATCTCAACATAATTTGCTTAACTTCTACCGTGAGACAGACAGCAGCCAACAAATCATAACTATGTCTTTTTAGACCAAATTAATCAGAAGTATTTACAATTGCCAATTGGCTCTAGATATTATCATTTTGGTACGTAGCAACATGTTGATTTGATTAGTGAAAGAGAAGGATAAAAGATGGGAAAATTAAAGGAGATAAAACAAGATGATATGGATTCCATTCACATCATTTACAGGAACAGCATCTTAAGTTTTCTCTGAAGAAAAATTGCTTTCCATAAAGATCTGCTTTGAGAAATATTATTGATCCTCATAATTTTATTTATCTTTAATGATGGGGTCTCGGGATCTGTTTATAATGCCTTAATGCAACTTAGAAAAGTTTTGTCGCCGTTCTATTGTCTTCAAGCATAAAAAATTGACAGGTGGTTGGATTGTAACGAATGAATTAGATAGAAATATTATTTTCAAGTTTCTAGCCCAAAATAATCTAATATCATCAACTGGACAACAATATAGTCCAAATACAATCAACCCGATGCCTCAACAAGTTTGTCTGCCGTCTCCTGGTTACCCAAGTCAAAAGCATGCGCCAAAGGTGAATGAATTTCTGTTTAGAATTTTAATAAATGGAAGACAATAATGTAAATTCAAAATGACAAAAGTTATAAGACGGCTCAATAATAGATTCCTTCACTCCTAAATTAATAGTTTTTTAAAGCAAATTCTCAAATTTATAATAAAATAAAAGGTGATCCTAAAAAATTCACTGTAATTTGGAAAAATATTAATCATTTATTGTTTTATTTTTATCCAAAATTTTCCTTGATATTAATAAATTATCAGAAAATGTACATTTTATCACCTATGAATATAATCATCAATCCGTGACTATTAGGAGCATTGTTGTCATTTCACAAGCCTCTAGAGATATTTTAAGTATTTTTATTAATGGCAATGAGGATTTTGGACAAAAATAAAATCATAGATGTTAAAATTGATATTTTTACAAACTACAATAGGTTTTTTGGGATTATCCTTAAAATAAAATATCTAAATTGAATTCACAACACCTACTTTACATAGTAATCTATACATCTCTAAGGATAAAATATATTTAAGTTTAACTTGGTAAAATTGCATAACAAACCTTACAAGCAAAATTTGTCCCCGATATGAAAGTGTGATTTTAGTGTAGTCGTAAAACAAAAAATCCACCCACTTGTCCTATAAAAAGTTGTGGGTTCAATTCGTTAGTTTCGCAATTTTTTCCACGTATGTGTGTTACCCTTCCCTTTTTTTGGGAGTTGATCTCTAAACCGCATTTTAAAGTCATATCGCAATTGATCCCAACAGCACTCTAGGCCCTTTTATAGGTTTAACTCGCAAGTCCTATTTAATGTGGATAATTTTCTCTACGTATGTGAGTTGTTATTCCTCTCTTTTGGAAGTTGATTCCTAAATTACATTTCAGAATTATATTGTAGCTGGTCTTGATAACACTTTGGACCGATCCCAATAATTAAAGGAAAAAAAAAAAGGGTCTTCAATATTATCATTTTTTATGACTATTTAACGAACAAGAAAATTCATTAATAAAGCCGAAGGAAGAGATAAGTTGTTGTAATGAGTTTTCACCTCTAGAAGAGACTATTACAAACAAATAAATATTCCAAATAAAGTAAGCAAAATGATGCAGTTAAAGCAAATTATTAAGAAAACATGCCAGACTCGACTGAAACGATAACTTAAAAGACCCCATTTCTCATCATTAATAGGCTTGAGGAGGACAATTTTACGATTGAAAATAAAAATCGGATGGCAAGACCATTAACAACAATCACGGACCTTTTGCAGTGAAAAGAGTTTAGGACTTAGGTTTAGTACTTTTCTTGTTGGCCTGTTTTGAATAATTAGTTAGAGAGAGCAATAGATAACAGAGAAGGAATCTCGCTCCACCATGATCAGTTCCATTATGCCTAGCTAGCAAGGCTATCAATCGCCAAAAAATCACAGCCATGATTTTGGCATGAAACAAAGAACAAAACTGCATTATAAAAGTCTTAAATTGAACCCATTTAATGTGATGTGAGGAATTCTATTCATCAAGGTTACTACACATATACATGCTTACACAAGAGCTCAACGATCTTTTTTATCATTAATTTGAAAACTTTTTTCATTCTTCTCATTCTTACATTCCGTTTCCTGTAGTTCTCCCTTCCAAGGGAAAATAATTCCTTACTGTCCCAAAGTTGAATAATTTATGGTCTACTGTGGTACACAATGCTGTCGGATCAAGTACTTGACATACATACATACATATATATTATTACATGTGAATATGATGATGCATGTTCAAACAAAATCTCTGTAGATTGAGGAGTTTGTATGATTCATGCCGACCAATATAATTGTAAATGACTAATGAGTATGGTCATGATGACATAAAAATCAGTATGCTTGGCCATCTCGAGCAATTTAAAGAAACACTGATCATACATGTGGGTCCATTCACTTCAAACCATAATCATGATTTTAAAGCATTAGCAATTCATAATGTGCAACATCTTTTCTTCGTAAATCAAACCATAAATTAACATATAAAAGCATATGGGATTTGATCAGGTCCCATGACCCCATATAAAGTGATGATGACCAACAGACTCATCCCCTTAACAAAAAACCTCTTTTGCCACCTCCCTCCACTACTTAGAGAGAAGCGATTTACTAGTCCACCAAAAAAAAAAAAAAAAAAAGAAAGGGAAAAAGAAAAAAAGCTGAAACGAACTGCATACACACACAAGCTTAAATTTTGACATAATGTAGTGCTGCTTTTTTTTTAGGCTTTTTTTTTTTTTTTTTGTTCTTCTTCTCCAGCCAAGACCATAGTTAAAAAAAGTTAGGGTGCTTTTGCTCAAACATTCTCTGTTGATGGTGGAAGAAGAGGCTGAGTGAGGGATGCCTTGCCGTGGCCTGATGTCCTGGTGGTTCCATGCTCTTGAGTGGACTGAATCAAAGCTTTTTCTTGTAATGCAAACTTTTTCTCTTCACTTTTGCCCCACAGGACCAGATACAATCCCACTATGATCAACAGTGCCCCAATGATCCTGTACATCATGAAACATAATAAGCTATTGCATTCCATCATTAGAAAAGTGAAAAAAGATACTTATTTTATTACCTCTTTAGTGATAATTTTACAGTATTCTTGTTTTTCATTTTTAATTAGTTATATATATTAGATTCAAAAAACCTGTTCACCTCTACTTTCTGACTTTTGTAACCATACTACCCCTCTGCCCTCGAGAGTGGCAATTAATTAGTCATATTCAGTTAAACATCTCAATCTCAACCATCAAAGGCCATTAAGGATTTTTTAATCATAATGTTGGGGATGAAAAATAGAGGCCCAAACAATGCATGATCAATGTGTTCAGGTAATGAGTTTTTGCTAAAAATTTTATATTATTTTAGAGGGAGGAAGAAGCCAAGAGGAAGAAGAAATACAAGGACCCACGTACCCTCCCAAGTAGAACTCTTCACCTAAAGCAATGGAAGCCATAACAGCGACAACAAGAGTCTGAACAGGTTGATACACAGCCACGAAGACAGGACCACCTCTGTCGATGCACCATATCTGTACAGCGAAGGCAATCCCTGATGCCACCACTCCCTGCACATAATATCATCACCAAAAAATCTTAGTTCTTATTTCATTTTCAAATACCCACCACTACTCCACATTATTGCATAACCACTTTTGTATAATGTCACATAATTAAAAAAAGGTAATTCATTAATTAATTTATTAATCAAAAGTCGATCATCAAACCGATACATATATATAGTAATTCTACACCTCCTAACTTTAAAGTTAGGATGGTAGAAATAATTTATATATATATATATATATAATCTTATAAAAGGAACCGGTTCACGCACATGTCCAAAGAGGACTACAAAGTTACCCTTATATTCCGAACAAGACTTGACAGACTTAATCGGTCCGAAAGTACTTGGACTCTTCATGGCTATTATGACAAGCCATTTTCATAGACAAGGAAGATATATCAAGAAATCAGACCCCACCTTCGTATACAACATGTACTAAAAGACGTTCGAAAATAAACTAGAAAAACATCGCTCATGACTGGATCTTGACTCTTGTATAGATACATTAAAAAAAATGCAATAGACTGCACTCTTATTTTTGAAATTTTATTAGTTTATGTGTATATAATCACATTTTAGGAACAAAAGGAAGTGAAAACGGAGTAGAAAAGAAACTGTGTTATGTTAACTTGATTAATATTTAACCTACCATTAGGGTTCTATGGTAACATGTTATGTGAATTTGTGCTAACACTAAGAACTTGTATTTTAGGGTGGTAGGCATGATTTGGTTGACAATCACATCTTTCAACGATCCTGATGTTTCAAATTCAAAACCATCAAATGAAAAAAAAAAAAAAAAAAAATTATGTTTTCATGAAACGAGTTACTAACCGCATAGAGGATGGTAAAGACTTCTCCACCGCTGTGGAAAGCCCAGGCCTGAAGGTCTCTCTCAAAAATGACAGCGATAATCAAGAACTGAATAAGTCCAAAGAAACACGTGTAAGAGGTGAGGGAGAGGCGAGCGGGGTACTTTTTGATAACCGGAGCCTGCAAGACGAGCCAGCCGGACCAGGAGAGGCAGTGGCCAATTAAATAAACACAACCAAGGGTCCAGTTCTTGCCGTTTGCATCTCCCAACGAAGCAAGCAATTGTGTGGGCTGTTTTAGCGGTGGAGCTGGGCTGTATATAGTCGGACCCTTGTATAAAGTGATAACTGAGGCCCCCGCAACACAGAAGGCAGTTCCAAGCACTTTTGCAATTCCATCTTTTCTGTTCATTCTCACTTTTTCTATCCTGAAAATATTAATAAAAAATGTACAGTGTAAGATATAAAATATATGCGTGTGTAACAAAGATTTTAAAGTACTTTCAAAAAATTAAAAAACAAAAGATTTTAAATGAATGTGAACATATATGCCTGAGCAAGGCTGCCATGAGAAAAGTAATGGCAGGGACAGAGTTTTGAATTGCTGATGCGAATGTGGGTGATGTGTTGTCTAAGCCAAGCAAGTAGAATCCTTGGTTTGCTGTTATTCTGTCACGTAAAAGAATGTCAAAATAAGTTAGTTATTTAATTAATTAGTGTTTTGATACGTTATTGTCTTTATACAGTGATGAATTTTGATTGTATATATATATGATCATACCCAACAAGCGCGAGTAAGAAAAACTGAAGGAGAAAGTTAAGAGTCATTGCTGGCCTCTCCTTCCTGGACAAAATATAATTTTTGGAACATGTTATATATTAATGATAATTATCTAAAAAAAATTCAAGATTGAAAAAAATAAGTGTTCATAGTGTTTTACTTTTCAAGGAAGTATGCAAAGGGAAGGAGGAGAAGCAAAGCTATGATGTTCCTATAAACAGGAAACACAAGCTTGCTGACGCCCATGTTCAGGGCAGCTCTAGAGACCACGTGAAATCCAGCATAACCAAACTGCAAGGCCAACATGGCCGCGTGCAGCTGGAACCTCTCGGGGATAGAACACCACATTCTCCTTGATGAACCTGCTGTGTCAGCCATTGGAAGGAAGCAAGCAAGCCAGCTAGCTAGCTAACTGACACACACTTGAAAACAAACGGAAAGTGGCTAGATCGACTTCACAAAGAGACTTGAAAGAAAGGGAAGAGAAGTTTGTGTGGAGAGATGGGGAGAGAAGGGGTGGTATAAATATAGTTGAGGAAAGGAGAGAGTTACTGTAGAGGGTGTGGTCTACGTGGGCCCCACAAAAATGTTACGTCAACTGTTGGTAACCCTTCAAATGTTTTTGGCTGTCCCTCACGTTCTTCTTTATTCTACCTCCTCAATTCTCACTTGACAAGACGACCCCTATCCCACTACTACTCTACATACATGAACAGTTACAAAGTTAAAAAGAGAGAGAGATAAATATTAAAAATGAAAAGAGAGTGGGAGATTGAGATAATAATCTAACAAGTTCTGTTTTGGCACCATGCCATTAATGATGATAATTGAGAGGGTTGTGAAGAGAAGGGGCCGAGCCGCCATTGATAGATAGCGCGCACGAGGGGGGAGGTGGGTACCCCATGCGTTCTCATCCCCCATCAAAACCTCTAAAACCCCACCACGCCACAAGCACACACATACACACACACCGTACACACATTACTAGGCTATTACATTTTCTTGTATTTGTTTTCTTTACCCACAAATATTATTCTATTATATACTCTATTGTCAGTATACTCTTCATTACACTTTCTCTCTTTTTCCTTTTTCAGTGTCGAATTTTCTATTACTTAATACGAAATATGAATAATTCTCCACTCGCCGTACAGGTAACACAAATTCATTCAACATTCACAACCATTCATTAAAATAATCCTTGTCGGGATATCCTTCACTGATCCACTCAAATTCCTTTAATTTGACATATGAGGTTTTTAATTCGGATTAATAGTTGGAGGATAATTATAGATATCCTTTGTGTTGATCCGGGTTCTCATGAAAATCGTACTATAGTCTATACACAAAGGTTAAAGATATATAATTTGATGAGAGCTTCCTCTTAGATGAGGGTCCACAACTGGTTGAAAAAAAACTTGTGAAAAAATGTACACCACGTTGGTAGAGGACGATCGTGGAATAAAGTAGCAGCCAACAGAAGGAATCCATCTCTTTTGGCTTCTTCTTTTTTTTTTTTCCTCATCTCTTTTTTTTAGGTGCAATATAAGTCAATAAATATCTTTAATATACTAGCACTTGTTAATTTATCGAGTTAAAGGGTCTTTTTCTTTTATATTTTCCAAAAAAAAAAAAAGAAATTAATCCTCACATTAAGGAACCTAATGAAGTGTTTCCACTAGGGATCCCACTGCCGATTGTGTGTTGAGTAATCCGATATCGGGCCCTTGCTTTACGAGACATGTTGCCCCCCCTCAATTGAGACCACCATCATTCTAAAATTCAAAAAAAGGGGCCTGCCAAGGAAGAACATATATTAGCCTTTTTCATCTTTAAAAGTGTTTCTATCTGACAGCCATGCTTTATAGTTAAAATACATTATAATAATTATAATAATAAAAGCTGAGTCTAGGTCTAGGAAGAGAAGAACTGAGTCTGACCCGGCTGCATGAATCGGTCGGACAGCGCCCTGACCAATCCAGTTGTGATCTTAATTGCATTTGCACATCCTCATTCTCTTTTGGTTCACATAAGTACATGCCTGACAGCTAAAATAGATTTTGTTGGCACGAGAGAATCTCGAAGCCAGTCCTTTGGTCGATGCCTGAGTCGACTCGTTTAACTCCATTGAACTCCAATTTTTTTCTCTTTTAAAAAACCCCCCATCATCATTATTTTATGTTATTGATAACTACTGTGTTGTTAAATTAATACCAAAAGTTTAAAGAAACATTGGATTGGTATTTCTTTTCGGCTGACCTTTAGAATTTTATTTGATTTGTCAAGCACAAAAGCGAGCTGCCAATACTATCCAAAATGGTTGAGCAAACAATGACTTGAAGGGTGTAGTGGACTTCACAATTTTATCTTTGATTCTGACTATTTATGGGAAAGAAAGATAGATACCTTCTTTTAAGGTTACTGGCTGCAAACTTATAGCGTCATCTTGGATTCAGTTCTTTATTTGAAGATTATTTTGCAAATTTGATGACACCAACATTACATGTGCACAAAGGCACGTGGCACATCAACAGCTAGGGTGTAGTCCAGTTTCGTACCACCGGCCGGCCGAGTTCATACCCTCTGTGCAACCTGTATTCCCTGCTTGTTTTAACATAAGAGAAAATACATAAGGCGAAACATTACCCAAAATTTTATACAAAGTATTCAAATGACGTAATGAAGATTATTTGTAACCACTATATTATTGATATATGATCATATAATTGATATAATTATTATAAATTAATTTATTATATCATTGAAAAATAATTTTAGATAGTGTAACATTGTTCAATATATACGTGCATAACAGAATTGTAATAGAAGATGTATCATATATTAACTGTATTCCATTTTTAATAAAGATATGCGAAATCTTTTTAAAATTTGATTTTTTTTTTCAAAAAATAGTGCTCTTATAATCAATTTAATAGTAAACTGTCTCATAGAAAATTTTTGCTAATCAATTAAAGGATTTTTCAACTAGATTTTAGAAGTATAATAAAAGGACTTTAACTTAAATCCATAACTAAAACGTTATTTTTAAAAAATTGTCAAACATTAAGTGGCACCTTTTGCAAATCTCCATTTTTATCAAATGTAGACTTGGTAATTCTGTCTTCCAGGCATATGTGTAATCACCATCTTGATCAACTATTTTTTTTTTCTTATTTTTCACATTCTTAGTAGTGGAGAGGAGAACGGATAAAAAAGCTAAAAAGATCAAAGTTGGCTTTTACGAGATTATAATGAATTTGGTTCAGGTTTTAACTCGTGAAAAACCTAGGCACGCCTACATAATTATGAGACAAAACAAGCAGGCATCACCTCCTTAACCCATATCATTAATCAGCAATAACAATGTTTTATTAATTAAGCTCTGACTTTATGTGATTAAGCTGAGTCGTGAGTTGACTCTTTCCTCGTCAGCTTTCGAATCTATTACAGAATTCCCATGTTAAAAACATCTTTGATTAAGATTTTCTTATGGTTCTTGCTTTGGGTAACAACCAGCATCATGTTTGTTTGAAAAGCTAGCTATTTCTCTAGAACCGTGAACTTCATGCCTTGGACGGGTTGTAAATCAACACCTTCTAGACAATGTTGTCCAATCTTGTACCTCTCCATGACATGTAGCGGGATCAGTCTTTGATACATCAGACATGTTACAATTCAATAGAATTATATCATGCGCATAAAAATAAACACCTAATAGGTACATTGAGAAGATTTTTTCATACAATGCTCTTTGACCAGGATATCTGCATGGACAGTGTTATTGTAGATCAGCACAGCTGCTCAGGTTGAGTCACCTTCAAATAATCAAATGTGGGGATTCTCTCTAAAGGAATAATGAATCTTACCATAGCAGTGCCATCAAATTCATGTTTGTAGATGCTGAGAGGCCAGTTGAGCTGCCGGTCAGTTTTATATGGTAAGTTGAATATATCAGTTGTTGAATTCGTGTTCTTCATTGACTAGTGAGTGGGTCATTGGCTTGATAGCAACTATACATAGGATATCACTCACTAGACCTTTTGATGTGCAACACGACACCAATAATTAATGGAGAGGAAATAAAACCGGATATTAAAGAACTGCTTCTCTTTAAATTGACCCTTAATAAGATCTTCAGTGTTTGATCTATATCTTGAAAGAGAAAGAAAACGAACAGAATTAAAATAATAACGATGATAATAATAATAATAATAATAATAAAAGAACAACAACAACAAATTAAAAAGAAACTCTCAATTATTGTTGTATAAGAAACCTCAATCGCTGTAAAAGTTTAAAAATCACAGTCACATATTCGTTGGGATATGCCATACTAGCTAGTCTATGTGAATTACCGATGCGTGATCTTTTTTTTTTTTTTTTTGTCTTTTCTTTTTTGCTTTAGAATCAACATCATAATTAATTTTTACGTCTTGAATCATGTAGCTGAGATTATAAGATAAATATAATGTTTGATCAACTATGGCCCACCATAGACCCATATTTTAGAAAACTTGGGAATCAATGATATATACTTAGGACCCTGGAATGATATTGCTGCACTTTTTTTTTTGGGCAGAGATATTCAACTTGTAAAAGCTAAATTATAGACTGGTCTTTTCTTTTCTTTATTTTTTTCTTTGGCGTGGAAGAGGTTTGGTTGCAGACTACCAAAAAATGGTGTATCGATGGGGCTCGGTTGGAGACATAAGTTTTGGCCATTTTCGTCATATTTAACTTAGCAATACCATAAATTAATTTCAGTTCCCTCAAAATAATATTAGCAAGGCAAAAAATGGTGCTTTTAGAGATTTCATTTAAAAGAAAAAAAAAAAAAAACAGAATAATTACAGTTACGAAGTGTAATCACTAGTTTGGGATTTAGAACCAAACGAGCACCATCCTTTGGAAAGATCCATCTAGCTTTATGTGGGTTGGCTTTTTTTTAGGTTTTCACCTTCGATTAGATAAAAGCACTAGTGATTCTTTATTGCTTTTGCTTGGCTCTTTTGGCACATAAAGTGATTCCACCCACCACCCACGATATACACAAAGGGCTCTAGTTAAAGACCTATAAGATATTCGGTGAAATAGTCCCTCTTGCTTTTGCTAAGAGAGACCCTACATGACTAGACAGGTTCATGTAATAATTTTACAAATTGCGTGTGCTCTGATCTTGCTATGAGAACTAAAAAGGCTTTTATCTGTCCATTAATGCATCTGGGTTTCCTGCTTTTTGACTGAAATATTACTTGATTATTACGGCATTTGAGAGTGATTAAAATGGACGATTTGCCCATTTGTTGGTTTCAGCTTCTTCGCTTTTTCTTTTGGCTCTAACCATTTATAAGGTAGTTGAGATTTACAGGGAATCTCCCTAAAAAGAGATATGTCTGGATCGATGATCTAATAATATTATATTATAAGTTATAATTACGTTACAATTATATTTTTATTTTTGTTAATGTGCACAAAATTGACAAATAGCAATAAAACAAAAACTAACAACATAAGGGAGGACTAGATGTGTTCAGGATTCTTTCCATGGAATATTTTTACAATTTAATGTCATTTGAGAAAACTCTAAAATTTTCATCCATTAACTAATAATAATATACAGGTGCGACTTAACATATTTCTTTATTAATAGGGATATTATTATGATACTCCTTGAAAATAAAATTAATATAAAACCATTTATTTTTTATATTTAAAAGTAGAGTAAAAGATTTTCTTTCGATATTAACATGGTGCTAACCTTTTGTATGAGAAAAATTTAAATTTGAGTGATATAAAAGATTGAAAAAATATAACAAATTTGATCGTCCATTATTTTTTATGTTAATATGTCAATATATTATCAAAAGTTTGGCAACAAAATAATGATAGAGAATTCTTGTTCAAAAAATAAAGTTCCATGATATTGTTTTCTATTTTAAGAGGTTTTTTTTTTTTTTTTGGTCATAAATAAGCTCTCCTTTCATGAAAACTACAATTAATACATATGATGGGAAATCTATATGATTAAGCTGCAATAGTTACGTTGCAGCTTTTAATGGAGTATGTATGATTACGCAGAAAATGATCTAGCAATTCTGTGCTCTTCTTGTTTATTGCTTCTAGGTATTACATGATCATCGTTGGTTAAAATATATTTACTTTAAACCCACCATTCAAAAATTATCTATACACACTTGTATTCATTTGAACACATAATGAGTAATGATGATATTTGAATCATGTGATATAAAATATTATCATTCAGTTTTTGAAAAAACAAGGTGACTGAGATCATATTTACGGAATCATCTCGATTCATACACAAAATTACAAGTTCTTCCTTTTCTTCTGTCATTGATAAGAAAAGGTAGAACTGGAACTCCATTATCATTACCTACGACACAACTACTAGGCGATGAGTAAGGTCGGTCAATCATGCTAGCTACATCAAACGTCCACCTAGCTTCAATTTCATACATATTTTTGTATCCAAATTTTACACTTCAAGGCCTAGCTATTATCAAACCAATATGTTCATGAGTACTACATCTACATGCCATCCATGAATTGGGTAAAAAATATGTTCACTGAACTCTATCATTTAGGAGCTTCATTATTACAACATATGGAAACCCTTTCTTGATAATATCAACACGTATTTGATTGTATGAGGACTTTCGGGTCCAAGAGTATGTGTATCGTGACATGAAAAATCCTTCCATATCTCTCATCAAAACCACTTTGACCATTTATCACTATTGTCTTCTCTCTCTTCATTTATTGCACTCCCACTTTTGGCATCCACGTTTATGGGAGTGACAAAGTTTCAATTAGGGTTTGCTCGAAACTGCACCGTTATCGTGAAAGAAGGGTCCCTCAACTCAGCCCACCACCAGCACCAAAATACCGTATAAAGTGGAACTCAAGTTCATCGCTCTCGATTAATGGTTCGTTTTTATTGAGAAGATAGGATTGGAATCTTTTAGCAAAAGCCAAAAGAGACGCTGGTGAGTGATGAAATCTTCCATAGGCGACAAAGAAGATTCCTATAGTTGGTCATTTTCAAGATTAATTCCCAATCGGGGGTCTTCGCGTGGGCTCTAACAGGTTGAACCAGTGGGCGACACATGGGTGGCCATTCACTCTCAACAAAGGGCTCATTTCATTCAATTTCCAGGCATGATGTTCCTGTATTCAACATCCACTCGATGAGGCATGCACGATTTTCAGAAATTTTGGCGAGACGTCTTTAATTAGGTCAATTTGTAGCTCAACTTGAGCTAGACATACGATTGGTCTTATCATCGCAAAAGCCATGCAACTAATGAGCTTTTAGCTAGCTAGAGATATAAACACCCTTTATGGTTATATTATCAATAATTAATGAAGCACCAAAAATCTTGCTTTAAAAGAATCAAGCACATACTTGGAAAGCAAAATCCTGGCCATTCAAAAATTGGTCACAGCCATTCAAAATTAACATAATTAATACAACTAATCCCTCGTTATATATGTGGCTCCCAAATATAACCCTAGATAGCATCTCTAATTACACGTAAGCTCCATAAACTTTCTTGCATCTCCATCATTGTTTCGAAGCAATGCAAAAGAATTTTGCGATTGCAACTTGATTCCTTCGTTTTATGACAAGATAGAGCATTAAATAAATGGAGAGACGACTTCACTCTAGCACGCATCTAGGGTTAGCGTGACTGAATAGATTGAAAGATTCTAACGAATTAGTTGATGTAATTGCGCATAATGATGATTTTCGCGAAAAGGACATATGTGGCATCATACATATATAAGAATGTAAGATGTATATGTTGGTATAGTGGCTCACTGTACAACGATTTCGAATCGGCTAGGTTGCCTTCCATGTCATGCTGCGTCGTTATACGTCTTGTAAGTGGGTCTGGGCAACGGAATTCTTTGATTTAATCATGTTGTTAGTAGCTAAGTATCATCTTGCATTTGGATCATCCAGTGAAAAAAGTGTTGCCTATCCTTGATGGGGAAATTCATTCAACCTTTGCTTTTTCTTTGCCTTCTCTTAAACCGGCAAGCAATCAATTTCCAACAATGGGATGATTACTCAACAGGATTTTATTCGTGATGCTAAATGATATTCTAAAACATGAAATCACAAGTGCGCCATAGCATTATTTTGGACGCTAATGGGATTTGTATGCTTCCTCCATCTCTTTCATTAAAACTCGCCCTTGGCAACAAGCAGACAGTACTAACCGAGTTTGTTACCAAAATCTATTTTTCTAGAACATCCAAAACATGTGATACCCCTAATAATACGGTTGTTTTGATTTTAATAAAAATAAATTTTCAACAAGTATTTGTCTTTAGTGAATTTGAAATAATACAAATTTACTCACAAATTACTTGATGCGGTGATCAAGCACGTCCAGTGCTTTTTCACGAAGCCAGACTGCAATTCGAGTAGCAAGATCTACAATGTGGACAATTTCAATCTAACCCATCTATTTATTCACAAATTACGTTTAAGTCTCTTCAATTAGGGAGCAATTTTTATACTTCAGCGTGGATTCTCTCTCTCCCATCTAGTTGAGAATAAAGTTAAATGATATTGCATTCTGGACTGTTCCTTAAAACCTTGATCTCATAAGTCCCAACTATTATAATAGATACTTGTAATATTTTTTTTTAAAAAGTACAAATTAATGTTGTGAATTTAAATTTATCGGGGGATCCTACCCATGACAAAAATTACTCACAATATATAAATATTAAGTACAGTTACAGGCTGATATGTTAAGCTTCTTCATACCATATAGCTATATTTTTCTTTTTCTCTTATTGTAGTACTGTGTAGCCTTTGCAACAGCTTTGAAGAGGATGTTTACTATCAAAGCTCAAAGGTTACCACGCACTAATCAATTGGGATTAGGTAATCAGACTGGTTATGTTCTGGTTATGATGTGAGTTCAAGCTAATTTCGTTTTCGTTTTTCTTTATTTTTTGAGTTGGAAAGAAAGATTTCGTTTTTATTTATGCCCATACTATTCCACTTCAAGTTTGGTAGGGCATAGGTAGAAGCCAACACTGATTTATCAACAACAATGAATTGGACTTCTAGAGCAGTAACATTCATGTTGACGGCACATTTCCCAGACCTGCAACCTGCAGCCTTTTAGTGTTTGAGCCATTACAAAATGGGTCCAAAACCCAACCCACAAATCCAAAAAGTCGAATTGTCACGTCTATCTTTATCTTTCGATTCTTTACTACTTTATAGGCTCATGCTAACATATCATCCCTAGAATTCAGAGTATCTATGGTTCTGCGGTCCTCTCTCAGGATCTTGTGATGTGATTAAATGCAACTTTGATTTGAATCAGAACAAATTCCCTTCACCTTTAAACTCGGCACTTTAAAGTTTTGCATCGATGTGAACCACAAAGAATATAAACTAACCTATTTTATGATATTTTTCTGTTTCTTTCTTCGCGGACAGATTTGTAAACTAAGTTGAGTTGTAAAATTTAGCCCGATGCCAATCAGGAGAGCTACAAATCGGATTCAAATTAGAATTCCATTAGCCGAATAAAAAATTCAGCAACGCTACAGAAAATAGTTCAGGATTTAGCTACTCTGCACCCCATCCAGGTACTGTTTAACAGAGATAGCAGACGGGCACTGTTGTGAACCTCATAAGGAAACAATTTGTCTACCTAGCATTCAACCTACATTCAGATTGCAATATCTATTGAACAAGATCTGTACCTGAGATTTTTCCATAAAGCAACTTTCAGAATTATATTATCCATTTCATTTTCATGTTTCTTTACCCCGTATCCAATTTAGGAAATGATTCTTTGCTATTAAACATTGCCGATCCCTAACAACAGGGTCCTGCTAACAAAGAATACCCTCCAGCCCCTCCCACCCTGTTTCCGTTGTTTTCTGCTCTGATTCGCTTTTTATGGTTGTTTGCTGATGTTACATAGTTAACCCTTTTAAGAGTTTAGTTGCTTGCCTCCACAGAGGAAAAAACAATAACAAAATACAAGAATACTCAACTCTCATAGTCATCAAAGAACATATGACTTGACTTATTCAGCTCCTGTATCCTCAACGGTTTTCTTGTATTCTGGCTTGAGTTCATAAGTTCCTTGGTTGGTTCCTCTCTTATTGTAGACACAGAGCTCATTCAGTATTTCTTTCAAGAATTGCTGCAGAATAATCATTAATCATACAGACATTAGGCAAAAAGATGACCATAGAATGGGAGCCTTGCGATAGAAACTATGATCTCCATCAAATGAATCGGAGAGATAGCAATGCTACACAATAGAGAGAACTTTTATATCCATCTAAAGGGGCAAATAAAGAACAATGATTAATTAAGACATGGGGAAGGGGAAAAAATAGGAGTCCAAAAGACATACCGCAGGTTGATCAGTCTCTTGTACAAGCTGCTTTAAGGCCCAATTTGGTTGTCTTTCAAATAGCTTAAACATTATATCCTCCAATTCACCACGATCCCTTCTGGTTCTTTTCACATCTGACTGTTTCACAGGTGCTGTTTTCTTCTTATCCTGCTTATATAATGAAAATTTCTTAGAAAAAGAAAGGCTCATATCATTTCAAGAGCCACACGCACACTCACAGAGGTAGGTACTACAAAGATATGTGGGACTTAAAACTCTAAAAAGATAAGTGAGACTATTTAAAAAAATCACTTTCCCCGAAGAAAAAAAAAAAAGGAAGGGCACAAGCATGGTGCCATAAGTTAATAAATAATGGCATATTTTGAACATTTCAGATTATTTTGGAGTTTGGACTGACAAAAAGTAATACTTTCCCTCAAGCATCTTAGTAAAGAAGCCAGCCAGCTAGAACTAGTTATATTTTGACCCCACACATGCATGTCTTTGTACAGCAACATGAACTTTCATTGCAGGATGCATAGAGTAATAAAAAACCAGTATGAAGCAAAAGTGACCAGCATACTTTTAGCATTTTAACATCTATTTTAAGAGGAGAAGAAAGACCATCAATTACCTTTGAGTTAGAAGAAATTAAGCCAACCATTCCAGGCATGGGTCTCATATGCACTCCATGGTCATTATCAATCACCTTTAGATACATCAAAGCAGGAATGAGATTTTCTTGTACATAATATTCACATGGAACCAAAACTGTCACAACCAAAGCAAATGCACACTTAAATGTACCTGTATTTGCCTGTTCTTGATCATGGACTTATCTGTCCTTTCACGGCACAATCTGCCATATTCCTCAATGTTTTCTTCATGGGGTTTCATGTCAAATTTATGTTCCACCTTCCCTTCCACTGCAACCCTACCTATTTATGAATGCAAAATTTGATCACATCTTAAAGATATCAAATACAGAGAAATATTCACAAAAAAATACATAAACAAGTATTCTGTTCGAATAAATCATTATATATATATATATATATATATATATATATTGTGCGTGTGTGTGTGTGCATGCGTGTAACAGAACTGTTCTCTTCCTAGTCATGGGCAACGATGACTTATTTCGTCCTGGATACTCTTGTAACAAATAAAACTAAGAAAAAAGGGGCTTACTATATTCTATGGCCAATCCCTTTGTCAAGGCTGGATTTAACAATCCACCTCTAAGGAGCTTGTCAGGTGTTACCATCATGAAACCCTTAAAGCTCTTGAATGAAAGATTCATGGTAGAAATATGACAATATCCCCCTGTACTAGTTTCGAGGCAATGTCAATTGTACAAATGCAACTTCAACATTTCAATTAACTTCTTACTTAAAGTAATTCACCTCACTTATACAAAAAAAACATGTTGATATTCAAAACTGCCTGAGAAGATTGTAAGTCAACTATTAAATCATTCACCATAAAATTTTCACTCAAACTTCAATCATCCTATTTTGGATTGAAATCCAACTTTTATCCTAAAACCAGCTTTCTGCAAATGTAAAGCCCAACCAGATGGATGGTAAAACTCAGTAACGATCCCAACTATGGAACTATTCAAATTTTCTAGAACAAACATTATCAAGAACATTTCTAATACAAGCCACATCCAAAAAGTAAATTTCTGCAACCAATTCTTCAACCCAAGTAACCATGGACATATGAGAACCTTAGCAAACCAGCAATTATAAAATAAAAGAATCAATAAATAATTACTAAACAAGAGATGTTTAGTGTACACCTTACACATAAGAACCAGGATTCTCACCTTGACCTGTCTCAGAAAAGACTCCCATTGGAACAAAATCTTTAAACATATTCAGAGAATAACTTTTTGGCATGTTCACATTTTCAGTGTTAGCCATCTCCATAGTGAACTGAAAACCAGTAAAGAAACATGTTAGAATAACAACTCACACAGTGTGCAGTCCTAATCATAAATAGTTACCAGATAATCCACCTAACTTGCCCAGACAGAAAGAAATAACCGAACAATAATATATAACGAATTTATAACCCCAAAACAACAACAACACCATTTATGCTCCACAAGTGCAGAAAAACAAACCCTATCTTGACCAGGAATATTAAAGGAAATAAAGAACCAGAAAAGATGGACTTCTACTCCTACGGAAAGGTCCGTACATAGAACTCCCTTAATTGGCCAATCATGGCAATGCCCTTTCATTCAGCCATTAAAAGAGAGACAGAGAAACTAAGGTGCTATTTTTACAGAGAATTATTGAAATCCAAAGTAAATAACTTAAAAAATTTTAAAAAGCAAGAACCCCAAAAATACAACATCCACAAATTAAAGAAGGTCCACAGCACACTAAACATCTACTTGTCAAGCAAATTCGAAACCAGTATAGACAAATTATCAATCAAAGGAAGCAATACGATGCTTTCGAGATGCAGATTATTCGATAAGTCAATAGCAATCGCAGAGTGTGCCACACAGTTCATAAATTAAGCGAACATATAATATATTCACATGTATAATTCATCAAACAAGAGGCCATTAAAATTACAAAGCTAAAACACTTGATTAAGCTATAGAAATCAATCTACTGGCTCTAAATATAACGATCCCTAACTAATTAACTACAGAGAAAAATTCAATAACGCTAAAACTAATACTTTAAACAATAACTAGAGCAGATTAAAAAACTTAAAATAACTGGAATGAAATTAGAGTACCTGAATATTGTCGGATTGGAGAGGGTCGAGAGAGAGAACGACCTTGGCTACTGGTTGAGGATCTGAGGAAGTAGCGTGACTCTTCCACGACTTAGCCACCACCACCGGGCACTTCATCAACCAAACCGATCTGTCAGCTTTGCCTGTCTCCAAGGCGCCGTTGTTGCTTCCGCTGCTGCCGTGATCTTCGTCCATCTCTTTTTGCTTTTGTGTTGCCGTCTCTTTGTTATAGTTCGACTGGTCTCCAGCTTCTAGTCGTCTCCCGTCCCCTGTTTTATTTTTATTTTTTATTTTTAATATAAAGTTTGCGTTGGTCTTAAAACACGGTTTTTTGAGTATTGAATTGGGGCAAGAAGCCGAGCCGACCGGAGTCCAGAATATAGGAGGACGTGGCCAGCTAGATCTCCCCTTACTTTGCTAGACGTGTCTAGTAGCGGCGCTTCGGTAAGTTTGGAGTAGAGAGTGTATACATCAAGCTCCTCAAATTGTGCTACGTGACATAAATTTTTATATAATTGACTATTAATATTATATATCAAGATTAAAGTAGATGGATGCATATTTCAAAGCATTAAAATATTTATACTTTTATTTGGATGATTTTTTTTTTGAGGCGTTAAAACGAACTCAGGAGACAATTGAGACTCGACTGATAGGAATTTAATAGTACGGTCCTGAATTAGCAACCCTCATGTGATTGGAAATCACTAACATTAGGATGGAAAATAACTCATATAAAAGAAAGAAAATCTCACATTTATTGGACGAGGTAGGGTGTTAAACCTTGGTTATAAACAAGGTTACCTGTGTCTGCTTCCACTGCACCATAAGGTAATTAACTATTTGGATGATTATTTATGTCATTATTTATTAGTGTTAAACCTGAATTATTAGGCACAGAACATAATTCAATTGCTTTGAATTTGACTTTTATTACCATGAGGAGTTATGCTATTATACGAGCCATTTAATTTACAGATTTACATAATCTAGAAGTTAAAAAATGAAAAGAAAATAGATTTTTCGAAAGGTTAATCATGATAAATAATTATATAGTAAGCAAATCCCAAAATGCCATTGTGCTTGTGGTGATTATCAGAACTGGAATCCAATGCAACTCGGTCATGAAATAAAAGAGGATACCATTCTATTTAAAAGCATTACTATTTGTTAATTAATATGCCACGTTAAGAAGCATATTTTTTCCTAACTCAAGTGACGAATACCCCGTTTCAGCATTTGTGGTGTTAGGTTCAATCCTATCACATGTGAGAAGAGTTCTCTCTTTAAGTATTCATGGGAGCAACTATCCCTCACTTATGTAATACTTAAAATTTAGGTAAGTCTTAATAATGTATTCGAAGTCAAATTTTGAAAATAATGCGAATATACCCAACCATCATACGGTGCATCGTTGATATATATATGTAAAAGAAAATTAAGGTTTTTTTAATTAACTTCGATCTAAAACAAAATTGTAATTGAAATATTAAATAAAATCAAGTTAGTTTTGGATTTTACGATCAAGACTTTAAGTTACACATTGACAAATATATCGTTATCTTATGCACCTTCTCAATCTACCTAAGATCACCTCTAGTGAAAGTGTTTAAATGAAAGCCACACACAATAGCAATGTAGGGGTCCCACATGAATGGTAAGGAAATTATAAATTAGTTTACTAAAACTTAAATTCATCTTTACGATTATGATAAAACATTTTTTTAGAATAATTTAAAATTAGTTATTAGTTTATCAATCCATAATAAACTAATCTTTCATGCTGCACACAACTTTGATTGTTTTGCTCCAAACTCGATCACGTTTTTGCGTGTCGCAGTCCTCCACATGAATCAGCCCAAACAAAAGCCTACTTAGATCGTACCATTCATCATGCTCACATCATATGGACAAGAGAAGCCCAAACCCAGCTTTCTAACTGGGCTCGGCCCAATTTCATTTGTTTATTTATTTTTGAAATTATTTTCAACTTTTTCTAGTTACGTGTTGCACTAGAACAGTGTTCGTACATCACGATTTTTTTTCCACTATTGTTTTGTAAGCATATAAACTAATGAGACACACATCTGCAATTTAAAATCTAACGTGAAAGTGACTCCAAATTCAAAGGAGAAAATTGCACGCTCCTCATAGGCTATGTCAATCCAACGACGCAAGGCAACAATCGATCACAATTTACAACGAACCAACCTATGTGCCTTTTCATTTTTCAACTTTATTTCGTTTTCTAGCTCAACTTGCAGACACCCAACCAATCAGAAGAAACCACTTGTCGAAATCGCATTAGCTGACAAAAACCAGCCACGCTTTACTGGAAATAAGATCCAAGTCGACAACAGAATATCTACCTTATAATCCTATCTGCAGTGTTGAGGCTTCAGTGCTGGGAGACATTCAATCAACATGGACCGATTTTCTCTCTTGCTTCTCTTTCTCTTTTCTCTTCTTCTATCCTCTGTGCTCGCGTCCACTGGTCTCGACGAAGACGAGCCGTTGATCAGGCAGGTCGTGTCATCGGGCGACGGCGGCGACGATCATCTCCTCAACGCGGACCACCACTTCTCCGTCTTTAAGTCGAAGTTCGGCAAAACCTATGCTACTCAAGAGGAGCACGACTACCGATTCGGCGTTTTCAAGGCCAACCTCCGCCGAGCCAAGCGCCACCAGTTGCTTGACCCCTCCGCCGTCCATGGCGTCACTAAGTTCTCCGATCTATCTCCGTCTGAGTTCCGCCGTCAGTTCCTCGGCTTGAACCGGCGGCTTCGTCTTCCGGCTGACGCTCACAAGGCTCCGATTCTCCCGACCAGTGATCTTCCTTCTGACTTCGATTGGCGCGACCACGGCGCCGTTACTGGCGTCAAAGACCAGGTGTGCTTTACACACCACACGCTACATGTTATTGCGATTATATTTTGTTTTCTTTAGTTTAATTCTTTTGTGAAATATAGGGCGCATGTGGATCGTGCTGGTCCTTTAGTACGACTGGAGCTTTGGAGGGAGCACACTATTTGGCGACTGGGGAGCTAGTGAGCTTGAGTGAACAGCAGCTTGTCGATTGTGATCACGAGGTTTGACTCGTTTTCATTAGCTCGTTTGATTTCGTTATTGCTTTGTCATAATATTGTGTATATCTGGTAATTAGGGTTTAGGAATTTGTAGAATTTTGTTTGTTGATATTTCAGATTTGTCTAGTGAGTCGCGAGTTGGCTGTCCAAGCGGCCATCAGGTCCATCAAGATTCTCGTGAGTCTTGATAAACTGTAATAAGGGCAAAACTGCCAATTTAAGAAAGGAAAAAGCGTATGGTCACACTATGCAATGATATCAATCTTGACAAGCCTTCGAACAAGGAGGCAGACAATCTATCTGTCCCTGGCGTAATCACTTGAGTGGATATTGTCATCTCTCTTTTAAAATACCCCTATCAGCTCTAGTGTATCTGAGATAATATCACTTTACATAATGACATTCTACAGACTACAACTTAAATTTCATTTCTGCCTTCTACAGAGAAATCTAAGCATGCACACAAAACATCAAGTCCAGAAGACCTATTGTTATTGAGATAAGTTTGTAACTTTTTTGCAGTGTGATCCTGAAGAATATGGTGCATGTGACTCTGGATGTAACGGTGGGCTGATGACCTCTGCCTTTGAGTACACACTCAAGGTTGGTGGGCTTGAGCGAGAGAAGGATTATCCTTACACTGGGACTGATCGTGGTCCCTGCAAATTTGACAAAACCAAAATTGCTGCTTCGGTATCTAACTTCAGTGTTGTTTCCACTGATGAAGATCAAATTGCTGCAAATCTGATCAAGAATGGGCCCCTTGCAAGTAAAATATCTGCCTTAAGCTGCAACTAATGTCTCATATTTCATTTCCCTTTATTGGTTGCTCTGATGGTTATTGTTTTCCATGATTGGTCTTAAGATAAGTTAATATATAATTACTTGGTTGAGTGACTTTATACTGGTTATATGCTGTTTGCTTTTGCAGTTGGTATTAATGCAGTTTTCATGCAAACATATATTGGAGGAGTTTCATGCCCATACATTTGTGGTAAGCACTTGGATCACGGAGTACTTCTGGTGGGTTTTGGATCAGCAGGTTATGCTCCTATCCGATTTAAGGAGAAGCCTTACTGGATCATAAAGAATTCCTGGGGAGAAAACTGGGGCGAGAATGGATACTACAAGATATGCAGGGGTCGCGATGTTTGTGGAGTGGATTCCATGGTTTCAACAGTAGCTGCTATTCATACAACCCGTCACTAGGTCATTGAGTTATCATAACAATATTATAAAGGTTGTGCTAGACAAGTGAAGCTCTTGTAAGTAAAAGTTATAGTATGTATCATGACAAGAGTATCAATTTGTGTACTTATCTACTGTCATATTGTATGCGTGCTTGGGCCGGCTGAGACAGAATCTTTTCATGCTCATCATCATGGTCCTCAAGCATATATCATATCGTCATGATTGTTTATTTCGTAGTTGTTTACGCTACAGATAACTTGTTTGTCTGAAGTATGATAGTGATGGTATCCTTTTTATAGAAATGGCTTGTAGAAACCTGTTTGGTGATGGAACGATTTGAAAAAACCTGAGCTACTATTGTTTAATGAGCACTCATAATCTATTAGAATGAGTTTGTATGGAGATCAGATTTGATGGGATCATAATATCTCAGGCTTGGATGCTCCTTTTTCTTCTTGGACTGATTGCAGGGTATATGTTAGAACCAGCGGACAGTGCCTCTTTGTTTCTTTATTGGTCCAAGTAAAAGTTGGTATTCGGCTCAACTTTTATTTGGTCTATCAATGTTCACTTAATTAGTGAGTGTGAATTTTGTCATGGGATCGTTGATTGTGAGGATGCTCAAATCTGATGAAGCTGGTTGGTAAATGTCAACCCAATCTCATCGAAAGAAGCATGCTTCAGCGAAAGGCTCACGCACGGCGGCAGGGCTGATCGTATACGGTTTTTCAATAGCCTTCATCTCAACATTATAACTCAACAAACTGAATGAACAATAAGCTAAAGTATCATTTTGGTATCAAAACTCGGGTAAACATATCCAAATCTCATTCAGCTTATCTGTTGACATTTCTTTCACGTTTTTGAAGGACGGGGAGATTTTGGTGAAAGCATCTAATTTAATTTGGCAACCAACTTAATCAAATACAATCACCATAACAAGAAGGAACCGAGTCAACATATTATGATATAAATCTGATCTGAAAACAACCATAGAACTATAGTAGCCTACATCAATAATTGTATTCTTTTCATTTCTCACGCAAGTTAGACCAATGATTTTCCTTTGTTCTACAATATTATTTTAATATTTGAATTCGAAAGATTCAAAAAATTAAAATTACAAAAAATTTTGAGTAATATTAGACATCCCAACTTTATATTTTGATTTATATCTCAATTTATACTATGCCAATTGACAAATATAGATGTATTAGTAATGATGATACTTGTGACAAGATGAAGTTAGTCTAACAGTTTGCCTCTCATAACAGATTTACATTTCATCATGTAATATTTGTTTAGTTTATTATGTAATATATTTTTTGTTATTATTATATTTGTCCAATTCATCGCATATAACATATTTTTAGTTCTTCATGTCATATTAATTAATGCTTCTAGATAAATTAAGATACATAAGCCAACAATGTTGAAGTAAAAGTGATAGCTTCAAACCAAAACCCAAAAGCTTGAATTCTTTGTTGTGAAAGACAAATATAAATATAAAGAATAAGAAGAGAATAAAAGTAATTTGTAAGTTTGGGGGAAAAAACAAGTACAACAGAAGCAACATTTGGCAAGAGAGAAGGTCCAAACTCAACTAGATGATGCTGGATTTGGCTTGGACCATGCTCCGATCTCAGGCCAAACAAAGGCCTGACCAAAATCACCGGGCTATTGGTACTACATCGGCCCAGTAAAACTCCCTTATAATTCCATTAGACAATTCAATGAAAGTCCAAAATTATACTAGCAAGCACTGCTTGGGCATTCATGGGAAGGGAATATTGTCGTGTAATTTGCTCACCAATATAATTTCAGTTAGTGCTTATTTCAAAATAATAATAATAATAATAATTTAGTGATTTTACCAAAAATCAAGGAAAACATATATCATCATTGTGTTTGGACTGATTTTCATTCTTTTTAGGGATAATCTCAAGTTTGAATAAATAACCAAAATCATAGTCAAATGATTTTTCAAAGTCAGATTTTGATTATTTCTTCAAACTATGAAATTAGGATTATCCCTTCTTTATAAATGGAACAATGCATGGCTGGATCGTTTATTAACATATTGGCATTAAAAGTCAAAGATGATCAGGTTATGTTTTGATATTTATTAACTCAAGTGTGATAATTTTTGGTACATTTAATGGAACAATAATCTTGGAAGTCCCTAGAACGAGAAAATAGCTTCATGGCGTCATTTTCATGATAGCGTATTTATTCGAACATTTCAAAAAGGCGGTGTTGTGGACAACCAAGCATTTCTGATGATTAATTGTACTACAGGTTTTGTTGCTTTCGCTTCTAATCTATTCTACTCTCTCGAAGTCATTACTACTTGGCTTGGCTGGAATAAGATCGCATACATTGAAGTTGATTATTCATCTAGTAACCTGATGACTGGGACATGCATAGTTGGTGATCTTTTGGGTATGTCATCTTCAGATGGTTAGAACAAATACCATGGTGACATAACATCATAATTAAAGCGAAAACACCACGATATCTTATTCTATGGAGAAGATTACAATCTAATAATTTGTTAATGGACTTCTAATAAGTGCATATAAACAATTTTGTTTTTAGTGGGGATAACAGTTTGAATTTGGGATATTTTAACAAATTTTTTAATTAAGGGGTTTGAACTTACAACCTTAACTTTGTTAAGAGATATGATTACTACCATTATCATTACACATTAACATTTAAGAGTGAAACTTTTGTCATTGGAACAAAAAAACATAAAAATAAATTCCTTCTATTTATTAAATCTGTATCGTTATTTATTTGCTTAATTTTGAAGACTGTTATGGTATGAAATATGTATCATCTGGTTCTACTACTATCAATTGATGATCTTACTTTACTAGAATTTTAAACATTGTTAGATAAGACTACTGTATATCACAAATTATATTCAGAAAAGCATGATTTATTTGTCTTCAAAAAAAAAAAAAAAAAAAAAATTATCGAGAATCAGTTACTGATTTAGCAATTCCAGCTATTTAGCTTCAAGCAAGACCCTAAAAACACTTTAAAGAAAACAATATATATATATATATATATATATATATTTATATATTGATGAGTGTAGAAATTTATTATTTGTGAAAAGTGATGTACTTGATTAAAATATAACACATGTACTTAGTAACTTATTGAATTAATTTTTATTAATATTTAAGATTAGTATTGTCTGAGTACTCCTTAAGAGGAGAGGTTGAACACCTCCCTTTATTTTAATAAATTAAAAGTTTAAATCTCACAATTGTTTTAAAATACAAGATGTGAATAGTTTTCTCTAAATTTAATATTTCTTCCTCACCATTATAAAAAAGAAAAAAGAAAAAAGAAAAAGAGAGAGAGAGAGAGATTGACATTATTTGAACCTAAAAATCATATATATGTACATCCCATTAAATTTTTTAATATATGCATTATGTTATTGATTAAAATATAAAATTTATTTGTTTATTTTTTGATAAGGCCGAAGCAGCCTTATTACCATGAGCTCAATCCCGCCCTTAAGCCCAGGCCTCAGAAGCTGCAGGCTTACATGATATGTCCAAACTTGTCTTCACAACTGGTTCGGGCTAAAATTTGTACCTAAGTTCATCCAAACAATCCATTACTTGTTCTCTCAGCTATAAAACTTTTGTCATTAGCCAGAAAATGCTCCGTTTCTTAAGTTGCTATGGATATAAATGCGCCACAAGGTCCACAACTAGTCAGTTACTCAACAAATGACATTATCATGCTAATAAAAGGATCTTGTATCAGACTGTGAAACTCGATAGATTTTGTAACGGATTGGGCTACCAGTTCCTGTGTTGGGTTTTTTCCGTTTCCTTGTAAGCCCACCCGACGGCAAAAATGGAGGGTCGTGTCTGAGCTTACTAATTATTTATTTTTCTTTCAATATTGTTAGTGTATTGTAAAGTGGATGAGTATTCACTGTTATTTATTTTATTAGGTCAGTTACAATTGCTCCATGATGGACACAATTCTCACTGGTTAAAATATTGGTAAGTCAATCTTTCAATATATATATATATATATATATATATATATATTGGAAAGTCAAGATACATGACTTAGTTGACCAGTCTTTGGCCGACTTAACTCATGTATATATATATGTGATCAATTGTAACTCAGATGAGATGCATTAGTAAACTTTGCTCTTCTCAAAAACACAAATAAATAAATAAATAAATATAACGGTGTCATTCAAGAAGAGTGTTGTAAAGTAGATGAATATCCATTATTATTTGTTTTCTTAGCCAAATTATAATTGGCCCATGATGGAGGCAATTCTTACTGGTTAAAATATTGGCAAGTCAAAATTTGTGGCTTAGTTGATCACTCTTTCGCCGACTTAACGTCTATGTATATATATATTTATGATCAATTGTAACTCAGATGAGGTGCATTAGTAAACTTACGCTTCTTCATCTCTCTCTCTCTCCCCTTGATATTCTTACTTTTATTTTAGTTTATTTCCTTTGCTTTACAACATTGAGGATATTGTATTTGTAGGACTAATATTCTCACTCAAATTAACTATTGTATTACTATATATGGTAGAGTGCTTCGGATAAGAAAAATTTGAATCGTGGGTGTGATGTCGTGCTTCACCTTTTCACCTACATTTATGACTTAGTTGATCACTCTTTCGCCGAGTTGACATGTGTGTATATATATGTATGATCAGTTATAACTCAGATGAGATGCATTAGTAAATTTTACTCTTTATCATCTCTCTCTCTCTCTCTCTCTTCTCTCTCTCTCCCTCTGATATTCTTCTATTTTAGTTTATTTCCTTTGCTTTACAACATTGAGGATATTGTATTTGTAGGACTGATATTCTCACTCAAATTAACTATTGTCTTACTATATATGGTAGAGTGCTTTAGATAAGAAAAATTTGAATTGTGGGTGTGATGCTATGCTTTACCTTTTCACCTACATTTACGTGTAGAAGGTTGGTGGAGTCGAGCTAGTGAAAGACTATCCTTACATGGGAAAAAGGTATTGGTTAAGTCTTGCAAATTTGACAAGAAAGAATTGTTGCATCTTTACATGACTTCGATAGCATCATGACAAAGAGAAAATCTTCGATGGGACACTTAGTTGACATGTCATATTGATATTGATATGACCTTCAAATAATAACATGATATGTGACATTTCTCTTTCATAAAAATTTAATGTTGATGTCTTCCTTGTTTACGAGCAAATTTTCATTTTAAAAGTTATATTACATGTCACGTTATTATTATAAAGTCACACAAACATTAATTTTTTATGAAAAAGAAATGTTTCATATTACGTTATTATTGAAAGGTTATATTAATATTAGTATGACACGCCAACCGAGTGTCCCATGAAAGATTTTTTTCATGAGAAAATCAATATGCAGCCAATTTGGCTAATTATGACACTGTTTTAGTGGGCATCAATGGAGATATGATGCAATCTTATAAAGGTAGAATCTCATAAGGTAACAAAACCTTATGAGAAAATGGATACTACGGCCTTTGTGACGATGTAGGCTTACAAGTGGCGAGAGTCCTAGTCGCTATTGCATTTGCTGCATGAATTAATCACTATTAAATCTTAACTGAAATCCATAAATTTTCAATTAAAATAATAAATGCAACCTAAGTCAATGACCCCATCATGTGACAATGGTGGTGGCAGTTTACATGTTAATATCTTCAAATTTGTAACCACTTAACCTTACATGTTATTTTTGGGGTGGATCAAACAATCTAAACCCACCTAACTTGTAAAGTCAGTTTTCAATTAGTATTTATGTCAGATCGATTTTCAATATTAAGAACTGATTAAAATAAGTTTCGTGTCAATTTTGGGTTGAAAAACCCGAAATCGAAGTAGATATATATGTATATAAACCTAAACCTAAACCTAAACATCGACCCTCACTCTCAAGTCTCACTCTCACCATGTCGCCACCCCTTTCTTCCTCTCAAAATCTCTCCTCAGATCTCTCCTCTTGAAAGTATCTCACTATATTTTTAACCTAATTCATCAGCCCACACAACCTTATTCTTCATCGCCATCAAAACCAAACACCCCCATCATCCTTTATCTACAACCTCGTCATTCATCTTCAACCTTATTCTCCCTCATCGTCGTTTATCTTTCATCATCGTTACTATTTCATGTCATCCTTCTCGTTAGCCTCGTTGACCCTACAAAACCTTTATCTCCATTGTTCGCACCTCCATTGTTGGTTTGTGGTGGTGGTGGGGGGTTTCTAGTTTATGGAAGAGAAAAAATTTGAGGAGTTGTTTGCTAATTTGTGGTGTTGGGTTTTTAGTTTGCAGTGGCTGATGGGTTTCTTGGCTTCCATCGTTGGTTTAGTACTTTGGTTAATTTATGTATATGTATGTGTATATATATATTTAATTTGTTTTTCTTATCACATGTGTTTGTAATTAGTGGATTTTATGATATTGGTTTTGGTGATGAATTGGAAAAGAAAATTTTAGTTTTGTGAACTGATAACTGGTTGTGTTGATTTGGTTTTCAATTTTGGTTTGGATTTAGTGGTGAACTACTGAGTAACCGATATAATCTGACTGACCCAAACCAACCCAATGCTAATCGGTTTAGGTCGATTTTTCCTCCTTAAATCGGGCTAGGTTGATTTTCATTTTAGAAAACCGAAAAAAGTCGGTTTTGTCCAAAATGAATTCAATTCGACCTGTGCCCACCCCCAATATTTTTATTGCTATATGGATTCAGATTCTAAAAAGTACAACACAGTTCAACATAAGTAGAGAATAATTTCCACTTAAATCATAATTTTCGAATCA
The DNA here is from genome assembly GCA_019925255.1 of Litchi chinensis. NCBI lineage: Eukaryota > Viridiplantae > Streptophyta > Magnoliopsida > Sapindales > Sapindaceae > Litchi > Litchi chinensis. Next base: position 3,121,371 of record CM034468.1, on the reverse strand, counting down.
CGAATTGCTGTAGTTTTAAATATTGGATATTCCTACATGACCACATCATGCTACAAATTGAAAGATCACCTGTATGCAATGCCTATATATTAGAGCAGTGGTAAACCCAGACATTTATATTAGAGGGCACACTTTATAACAATATAAAATAAAATAAAATTAATGATAAAAATAATTATAGTTCACATGAGTTTTTTTTTTAAATGAATTTTATCATGTAAAATAATTTATATACAACAAAAGTAATTCATACTAATAATTATGAAAAAAAACCAATACATATTAAGATTAAACAACATTATGTGATTTTTTTATTATGATACAACATTACATGTTTTACTCTTGCAATACTAATAAATATCCACTCCCACAATAAAAAGAGAGAAAACTCTCTATATACATTGGTAAATGCACGAATTGAAAGAAGAATATACTAACTACTTAAAACTATATCTAGAGATGGAATTCACACCTAATTAAATATGTTCTTATTTTTAAAATTTGGCCATGATAAACATGATATAATTTGCAATAAAAAGATAGTTCGTGCTAATTATGTAGTTAGTAATTATTGTTCATAGACCATAGTATTTGATAGATATAAAAATTTCCAAAGTCAAAATATGTTAAATCTAAAGATCAGCTTGGTTGGTAAGTGATTGCACCATGTCTTTCCGAGTCAGGGTTCAAACCCTACACATACACGTTTTGTCATTGGTTGTGGAAAAAAAAAAAAAAAAAAAAAAAAAGAAGGAAAAGCAAATTAAAGAGAGACAACTTTTTGTCATTTTTTTTGAAAAGAAAAAAGAAAAAGCAAGGGAGAGACAACAGATGGAGGTTTTTTGTCATTGTTTTTGAAAAGAAAAAAAAGTAAAAACAAAAGAGAGACAATAGATGCAAGGTTTGAACCATGGTTGTCGTGAAAAGAAAGGGAAGGCTCATATAACCAGTACCAAGCAATTTTTTGTAATATTATTTTTATATTATATATATAAATATTCAACAACTAATATTATAAACTTAAATTTTTTTTATAAAAATCCAGGGGACATGTGCCATGTCTGGCCTTAAACTAGGTCCACCCCTAGTAGGATCTGCCATGGGAACTGCTATTGAACTAGGGAAGGAACCAATAATGATGCATTCGAGTTTAGGGAACTGTCATTAAACCATGGCCCATGGAAGAGTTTATTGTTTTAACACCAGAGTTGAAAGATTATAAAGGAGGTTATGTTCAGATGTTAATTGATTTGAGCAAAAAGTTGTTTGGTACATTGAATGGGAATAATCATAGATTCCTTGGAACAAGAAAAGAGCTATGGCGTGCTTCTCATGGCAGCTTATTTATTCCATGGAACAAGAAAAAGACTATGTATATGGTGTGGTTCTCATAGAGAAGCTTATTTATTCTAATAAGCACCAAATTTAAAAAGGTTAAGTGTTGTAAAATCACCAAGCATTTTTTTATCATTGATTTTGTAGTACACAGGTTTGTCATTGTTGCTGCTGATCTATTTTACTATGTTTTAAAGCCATTTACCAACTAGTTAGGAATTAAAAATCGCATATTATATACATATTTCATCTTCAAATTGTTTATATATGATTTATTGGTAATACAATTTCATACTGGGAAACCAGTGTCCTAGAACTTCTTGTTATAGTGGGGTCAAACTACCGGACATTGACCTTTGACTTAATTCACCGATCAACCTTCCTCAATCCTGGCAACCCAAATCTTGTGCACAACAAACGAGAAAGAACGTGGGTGACCTTGACACCTATAGGGTGTCGGCCAAATTACTCTGACACTCAAGTCAGTAGTAAAACCCAAAATAAGTAAAAAAACAAAGATAGGAGCTTGAAATATGTAGTTTGACAAATATATAAATTGGAAGTGTGATGTTAGTTATATTAATGGAGTCAATCGACCATAAAGTTGCGGTCGACGATGTGGGACGAAAAAGAGTGTGTTTAAACTAGTGAGAATGTGTCAACAGGATATGAAGGAAGAAATGGAGTTTGTGGTCGGAAGGAAAATGCGGTGGCCATAATTGTTACATCATTACTATTTCTTATGATACCTGTTTCGCATGATTAAATATGGTCAAACATCATAAATCATCCACATCGGGCTCTTGGTTCTAATTAGGTTGTATCGCACCATGGGTTGGTACTAGGTTCATAACCAAAATGCCTATAAATCTTTGATTCAAATCTGGGGAATGCCACCTTACTCATTTATGGTTTAAGAAGGACTCCGGCTACACCCAACCTCCATCATACCCTAACCTGGTTCAAGGAGGACACGACAACACCCAACCTCTGTCACACTCTTCGGGGGTAAGGTAAAAACCTTTCGTGGACAATAGATTATATAATTTAAACTTTCATCAAAGGTACACTTTAAAACCAAACTTTCATTAAAAATTTTATGATCTAAGCATTTTTTATTAATCATCTACACTATTCTAGTTTGTTATTATTTTTACTAATTTGTTAATTCTATAGTTAGATATCAAATATTGCAATAATATGCTTACTATTTCGAATATAATTATTTATTAGTTTTGATAACAAGGGATTGATGAAGAGATTCTTTTTCAAACATAAAAAATAAAAAAATAAATAGCTTTAAAAAAGAAAAATTAATTAATTAATTAGTCAATGTTTACACAGTTTTAAACACAATCTAAACTCCTAAATTAAATTCACGAAAAAGTAAACTTAGTGGAAAAGTACACTTCAAATGTTACTTTCATCAATTAACGTCATCCGGAACTTTAATTTTGTCCTTTTTTCATTGTTATTTTTTTGGCATCTTACTTATCCCTTAATTTAATATATAGTTGGATACAATTGTGGATAGAACTACCAAGCATCGTGAAATATTCAATACTTTATGGCCACATTAATAGCTTTATTTAGACTAAACTTTTACACAGCAAATAAAAGACAATAAAATGTGGTTGGGTTTGTGCCTCGTTGGCAAAAAGCACAGCTTCTCACGTTGTGTATCACGAGTTCTACACCCATGAGTACCCTCTCACTTACAAAATGTGGGTCTCTCTTTACCTTTATATGGATTGTTCTTTCATCTATATGTGGGTTGCTCTTTATTATATAGGAGCTATTTCTCGGATCGTACCCCAGAGGTATAACCTATCTAGTCCTGACTAACTTCTTAACTTGTGCCAAAAAAAAAAAAAAAAAAGACTAAAAACTACGTATATAACATAAACATGCAGAAGAAACGCCGAGATTGGCGATAGTACGTCAACATATCTTGACTATGATCATTATTCAAGGATACTACATGTATATAACTCTCATAGTTAGACCATTTCACCTAAATATTTTTAAAATATGTATCATATAGTGCAAGTGTGCATCATGTAGGTTCCAAAAAAAGTGTGCATCAGGTAACTAGAAAAAGATGATAACTAAAATTGGCAAAGTAAATTAATATTTTACATGTTAAAAATCATTAGTTTATTGTTGATTTGGTCTTACTAGTGGAAGTAAATTGGTAGAATAAAATCATTTGTGATATTTATATACGATTTAATAGTATATGATGCTAGATTTGTAACAGGCTAACCCACCCCCGATCGACCAACACCGGCCCAGCCAAATGGTAGCCTAGCCATCCCACACCCGATCGACCCAAACCAAGCCCAGCTAGGTGGTAGCTCGGCCTAGTCCACCATTGTACCCAGTCAGATATTGTCCCTCTGCCTTCTGAGTGATTTACATGTCTCCCTTACCACTCGAACCCAAGACCAAAGACATATAGTCATTTGGGAAGCATGGTGAGTACCATTTGAGCTAGTAGCTCAAATGGTACACACCTTGCTTCCCAGTGTACTATATGCCTTTGGTCTTGGGTTCGAAAGATGTGAGAGGCGTGTAAATCCCTCAGAAGGCAGAGGGACAGTACCTACCTAGGTCCAGTGGTGGACTGGGCCGAACTACCACCTGACTGGGTCTGGCTAGGCCGGTTGGACCGATCGGGGGTCGAATGGAAGTGGGTTAGTCCGTTACAAGATTAAAGTATTTATTGATGTCTATATATATTCATTCGGACCTAATAAAGAGTCGAAGAGGCATTAATTCTTCGTGTTGTAAAAATATCGTAGCAACAGAAGTTGTAGCAAATTAAGGTTAAAACAAACAGTCCTGAACAAATCATTTGTAAGTAAACTATCACATTAAATCTATAATTCGCAATTAAAAAATGGAACCGAACAAGCCATTAAGTTAGTTAGACTCGTATAAGATAATTATTTGCTATGAATAAATACATGTTAATTATCTTGAGACTTTATGTCAGGTGCAAGAGAAAATCTTGATTGGGACAGTTTCACTATATTATTATATTTCTCCCATTCCAAATGCATCATATTTCCCGATAAACCTTTAACTCATTCAATATTATTTTTAAAAAAAAAAAATTGAAAAAACTATTTATATAATAACTTTTAATTAAGCAGATCCAATTAAATTGTCTCTTTCAAAATTTTCTCCACCCAAAAATACAGATTAAAGCTTTGTCATCCAAATTTTTTAGGATGATATTAAAACATAAGTATATGATAACATTCCCAATAGCAAAGTTTATTTTGTAGTCTAATAACAGAGTATGGATAAATGCATGAGCATGATGTGCATGTATTGCATTATATAACAAGAATTCTCTATTAATTTTTTGTTTGTATTAAATTTTATATAAAGAAGTTTAAGTTTGAGTGATGTATGAGAAAGAAAAAAATTAACAATTTTGATCATTCACATTTTTATATTAATTTATCATTGTATTATCAAAACTTTAGTAAAAAAGAAAAAAAAAATGATGACACATAATCTTTTACAACTGCAATGACAAAAACAATACTACTGTCGGTCAAAAAAAAAAAAAAAATGCTGCTCGGTATTGCTATAAATCCCACCCTCGGAGACTGCATTCTTCACACAACCAAAACTCAAAAAACATACCTATATTTTCTCTCCCAAAATGGCTTCTTCCTCTTTCTACTCTTTGCTTCTCCTTTTCCTCCTCTCTCTCCTTTCCACTGCAGCTCCTTCAATGCATGGATTCATCGATGACCCTCGTGATGACCAAATGATGAACGTCAAGCAGCAATTCTCGGTATTCAAGAAAAAATATGGTAAAATCTATACTACACAGGAAGAAGAGGACTATAGATTCAGTGTGTTTATCTCCAACTTGCGCCAAGCAAGGCACAACCAAATTCAAGACCCCACTGCTGTCCATGGAGTTACCAAGTTCTCTGATTTAATACCTTCAGAGTTTCAACGTCAATATCTTGGCTCGGGTCGTCAGATACATATTCTAAAAGACATTTCGAAGAGGGCCGTAAGGCTCTCAACAGACAATCTTACTCATGCAAAGAATTGGACTGCCGAGGGTGCCGTTACCGACGTCAAAAATCAGGTCTTCCCTGCTTATAAAACAAAAATCTATATCTGCAACTATATTAAGTATACTTGTGAGAGATGCGCATGTGTATGCGAAAGATATTACACAAAAAGTTATAAGTAAATATGACAACGAGCTGATAATTAAATTAATGGAAATCTCAGCAAATACAAGATTCCTTCATTGATTAATTACTTGATATAAATAAATTTGTAGGGTGAATGTGATGGTTGCTGGGCATTTTCAACCGTAGCAGTCTTAGAGGGAGCACATTTTCTTGCTACTGGCGAGCTTGTGGACTTGAGTGCACAGCAACTAATAGATTGTTCAAAAGAAGAGGTCAGAAATTATTATTATTATTATTATTTTACTAATTATATTTTATGGTAATGAAAAAGGAATTTAATTTTAAATAATAATATGGTCGTCGATCAAGCTTTTATCTTAATTTTGCAGTGTACTAATAGAGCCAGTAACAATATATGTAACAATGGTTGTCGAGGTGGTCACCGTGTTCTCGCCTATAAATACATCCAAAAATTTGGCGGCGTTGTGAAAGCAGAAGACTACAAATTCACTGGGGAAGAAGGTACATGCCGAGTGGAAAACAAGCCAATCGCTGCATCTATTCGTAATTACCATTACATTGAAGGTGATGAAGATCAATATGCTGCCAATTTGGTCAAACATGGCCCTATCGCAGGTAATATTAGCCGATATTTTAGTGTTAGTTATTAGTAAGTTCTGCGTTTTTCAATTTTTCTTTATCTTTTTTAGTATCTGTATACTTAAAAAGAATGAAAGGCAAGCTTCTGTTAACTAAGTACGCTGCGTCGCCTATTTGTGCATATTGCAGTGAGCATCAGTGTCAAAACGATTCAAACGTATAAAACCGGAGTTTTGTGCCACCCCATCAATTGCTCGACCGATCGTACCAATAACTACGGAATTGCCGACCATGCAGTGGCGTTGGTTGGTTATCATAACAAAACAACTGACGGTAAAAATAAGTTTTGGTGGATCATAAAGAACTCGTTTGGAAAGGATTGGGGAGAGCTTGGATTTTTCAGGCTCTGCAAAGGTTTCCTTACAGCATGTGGCAATCCCAATGCTACATTTATAGTTGCTAATGAGAGCACTGCTGGTTCTCATCACTAGATGATGAGCTTAAACGACAGATGTATCGGAACTGTTGAAACGTAAATATTTATTTAAAAGTATGTGCATGTTAATCAACTATCATCGTGACAGGATTTTATATGTCCTTTTTTTTTTCTTTTTTTGGAAGTATTTATATGTCCTGTTGTGCGTGTATCGTCAGTAAGTAAATTTCTCCATGTAATAATAATGATCAGTCAAGGTATAGTTACTCTAGCATGCTGATTTTGATGTTATTTTTATATGTTCATATACATGGTTTATGTTGTGACTGTTCGCTCGTCTTTCTACATGCTATGTTAGACTCTTAATTTGTCTAAATGGATATTGGATAGTGTGTCACAAATGATGGAAATTATTTGCTATGTTTTAATAAGCACCATCCAGATGTGATTAAAGACATATTTGATAAATTCGATTATGATTCTTTATGCAATAACTGTATAAGAAAATTTAAATTTGGAAGTACTTAAATTAATTTCATTGAGTAATGTAAAAAAGTGTTTGTAATAACTAGCATGGTGGGATTATATATGTCCATTTTTACATGTCACTAAATACGATTTCTATAATTAATAAATATAATTGAGTTCAAATATGGTTCTTCTCGATGATCAATCCTAAAGCTATTAATTGTGGCTATGTTGGTAATGATATATGGGCACGAGGCTTTTGTGTTTTGTGCAAGTGGATTTAGGATGAAATCCCATGCACGCTCAAATTTGAGATATACTTGGTCTTGTTACATATGGCACGAAGACTTGCTGTGTGTCCTACTTTTTCTCTTTAAAAAAATCTAGGCAGGCAAAAGACCCAGAAAAATATGTTGAAAATAAAATATAGAAGTAAAGAGAAATTAACAAAAGCAGAAAGGAGAGAATCAATGTCACGACCCAGGTTTGGACCATCACAGAATCGTGAATATTAATTTATAGAATTTTTCAATCAACACTATAAAGTTCATAAAATTTTCTCCTTTTAAAATATAAAATTTTCTCTGTTTTAGATATTCCAAAGTACCAAATTAAAATATTGAGAAATATAGTATGAAAAACTTCAAACAATCTAAAATAATTTCAGTGGAAACCATTTCCACAAATATGTGAACACTTGCTAGAAATCATGGGTTCACAGTCGTAAATAAAATCATGAACATTTAACCATACAATCAACTTTTCGAAATTAAGCATTCACATCAAGATATTCTTGGAGAAGCTACTTAAATAAACAACTAGTGCTAGGTGTGATATATTTGATAAACGTGATGGTCGAAAATTGAATGAGTTGTTTTCTTCCATAATTTCCTAAGTTTATAAAGTATCTAAAACCTTTAAACATTTGTAGGATATAGTAAATATATCATATAATAATATGATGATTATAAATTTAGGAAAATAACTTTTGATATATGAGTGTCAATTTTTCAACATTTTATAAATATTTTAAAGGTATATGAGTTTTTTTATTATTGCGAATATTGAATAAAGGTGCGGTACATTTATCTTTTTAATATAGTTAAGATGGTTATTAAAATCAGAATGAAAAATGAAAATTACTGAAACTTGCAGAACTAAATTATTGACTTCAGCTAAAGGGTTATCCGATTGTCTCCGAATGGACAATGTTAGCTTAAAGGTTAGAAGAAAAATGATAATTTCTTGTAGTCTTATCCATTCATGAATCAATAATATTATGTACGTCTATGTAAACAAAGGCGGGTTGAATCCCAGATTCCCAGTTGTCTCTTATATATCTATAATCATATGAAGAAGAACAACTTAACAGATAACATCTACGCTTTTTGACATAGCATGCAAAACAATCATGTGAATATATGATCATAAACCGGAACCAATTAGGCGTCAATAAGAACTTTTGCCGCTAAACAAAAGAAAAGATTGGATTACAGAGAATATCTTTTAGAATTTACTCAAGCAAATTTTGCCGCTAATTAATGTCAGTAGAAATGAGACTATCCTTACAATAATAACACCACTAAAGAAAATTACTAAACGGTACAATTATACATATATAAAAATAATTTATGATGAATTAATTTAATATATCCTATACTGCCAATATTGTATATCATGGTACATTAAACCCTAATGTTATTTTTCCTATCCAAATGTTTTGGTTCAATTGCCAATCTTGACTTTACAGAGAAAGCAGAGTGAGAGAGAATGATACTTTCTAAACTTAAATTGTACATAATTACACTTTGATTAAACTAGCTGTTGGACCTCCTAATCTCCTCTGCTTGTTATTGGATCCTGTTTCTTCTTTTACAATCACAAACCACCACTGCTGCAACATTTACAACGAGAGCACTGTAATCTTTCAACTTCCACATGTTGAAGTGCAGTTCACGTTTCAAAATTTGTTAAAAATAAAATTCACTTGCTCATATATTTATTTTTTAATGAATTCGTAAGTAACAATTTTGCCGGCTGCACTTGAAACAAATCTTTGCATAACTATACACCTAATTTGTCAAGAAAAATATTAAGAAGGAATTATGATCGGAGAGTTCACTATTAATATTTCAGTAGAAAAGGTCATGGATCATGGGGTTATGTTTTGAAATTTATTAGTTAGAGTAAATTGTTGTTTTGTGCATTTAAAATTGGAAATTAACCTTGGAATTTCGTGGAACACGAAAAGAGCAATGTTATGGCGTGGTTCACATGGAATCTTATCTGATTATTCGAACACTGTGTCAAAGTTCAAAAAGTTGGTAATTATTTTCCAAAAGCAAAAAAAGTAATGTTGTGGATAACCAAGCATTTTTATGATTGATTGATTGATTTATATAATATCAAAATTAGATCGAAAAATTTACAATATTTTAGATTGAGTGACACGGGATACCCACTAGACTTTATCTTGAAAACGACATGAGAGCACCACAACAAATTTTTATCTTTTAAAATATATTAATCCTGGTTTTATGTGTATTATTACTTAATAAAATTTCTATACTAATGATTATACGTCAAGTTATTGTTTCGTTCTCATCCTAAACTCAGTGCTATTCCATACGCTTATGTCACACATATATACACACACATGGTTAGATTTTGGAATATTAATTTTATCCGAAAATTATTTGGGACTGAATCCAAATATTCAAGTAAAAATAATTTAAAATAAATGTGATCCTTGAAGTTGTAAAAAATTGGAAACAAAGCTTTTGATGAGTTGCTGTTTAAACACCGAATTCATTCTTCTTACAGCTGGACAATGACAACCATTATCGCTTGTCTCTTATAGCTCACTTTAAGATGATTCTAATTTATTGGGTTTGTCCGTCTTCAATGTAATATGATATATGAATAATATTATATTATTTAAAAATTTATTCAAATTTATTGTTCAAATTAAATGATATAATAAATTTATATGTAATTATTACATCATTAATATATTATCTCAAAATTAAAATAATAATTATAAATAAACTTATTATATCATTTGAATAAAATTTTTGAATAAATTTTTAAAATTATAGTATTATTATATGAGCGACTATATCTCGCTGTCACAGCACATGCTCTTCAACTTTTCGTTCTCTGGAGCTTGTACTTGTGATGCGTCCCAGCAAGATTACCAGTTACAGCTCACTTTCAGATGATTCTAACTTATTGGTTTTGTTCGTCTTCAATATAATATGATATATGAGTAATGGTATATTATTTAAAAATTTATTCAAATTTATTGCTCAATTAAATGATATAATAAACTTATATGTAATTACTACATCATTAATATATCATCCTAAAATTAAATAATAATTATAAATAAATTTATTATATTATTTGAATAAACTTTTTAAAATTATAGTATTATTATGTGAGCGACTATCTCTCGTGTCACAGCACATGCTCTTCAACTTTTCGTTCTCTGGAGCTTGTACTTGTGATGCGTCCCAGCAAGATTACCAGTTACGCCATTGCTTAGCATCCTCTCCTAATTAATTCGTGATCTTCATAATTTTTAAAATCAAACTTCTTTTTTAACATATATTCTACTGGCCCTTCAGTTCACTGTCTTTATATATACAGGCTTCCATTTTTTTTGACAATCTTCCTTTCCAATAATTAAGCGACATTTTCATAGAACTTTATTGTTACAATTTGTTTGATTCTTTTTCAATTTTGCTTTTCTTTTCGCAATTTTTATCTGTAAATGATTTTTAGAAAAAGAATCTATTTACATATTCTGTTGTTTCAAATTGTTCTCAATGAAACTTCTCAAATTTTATGATATACTCTTTTTGCTTATGATTTTTTTTTTTACAAATTAATCTTTCAAAAACCTTTTATTTTATATATTGCACCACAAACTTTAAGAATAAATATACATATAACTGGACAAAAATACACACACAAAAAACAACTATCTTTTTTTAATATATTTTAAAAAAAAAAACCTACAACTATTTCTTGTTTTCCAATTGCTTCCATAATTTTGGATTGTGTAAAAAAATGTAAGCATTAACCAATGACTTTTTTTTTTCTTTTTTTGGGAGTGAAAACAAAAATCATTTTATCGACCCTTGTTTATAAAAACAATGAATTATTTTCAAATTTTATGACAAACACAATTCACGATAATTGATATGTAACTATTAAATAAAAGAATACCACTTATAAGATCATCGAGGTTTAATTCAGTGTTAAGTTGGTTTTTTAATGCAAGTAATTTGATGGAATAAAAGTTATCTTTCATCTATAAGATTCAGTAGTATCAGATGCTATATAAAAGTAAATATTAATGGGTACAATCTTTATTATATTCCTCCGGACCATAACATAAAGTCGAAGAGGTATTAATTCTATAAGTTTCAAGATATTGGAGGAAATTCAACAGAGCAACTGGCAAGTCTAAAAGATTGAAGCATTTCTCAGTTCCTTAATACGTGGCTTATTTACCTCCAAAATCAACTACTACTCTCGAAATGTAGAGCCATTTTTATTTTTTCCCTTCCAGATGTTTGTTTGCAACCTTTGTGCATAAACACAGCCTGCACTTCTATAATATTAAAGTATAAAATTCAGTATTTATTTTATTATTTCTTAGTTTATTATTGTGTTTGGAGAAGTTGCAGCATCTACTGTTAAAAAAATTATCCATAATATATTTTTAGTAACTAACAACTTGGCAGCTTTAATTTGAAAAAAAAAAAAAAAGGGTTGATGATGGTTCAGTTAGGATCACCCTTCGGCCCCAAATGACGCCCATTTAAATAGCTGGAAACTTTGAATTGGACCAAAGGACAAAAGAAAAATCAAACTGATGGTTCGGTTAAACTCAAAGTTCACGTAACAAAAATTTAGTTTGAAATAATAAAAATTTTGCTAGGATTACGTGCGTGTTGTACATTGATTGTGTGACTGAGATTTCTGACATAGATAATATCACAAGCATTGTCAAAATTTTACCAAAGAATGTGTGCATTATAAATTTATAATCAAAATTTCAAGAATGAAACTACAAAAAAGGGTGATTCATAAATTCCATAACTTCCAATACAAGATTTCAACCTCCATCAATTCGATAACTTTTGATTTAAAAATGATCATTTACCATAAATTCATTAAGGTTTCTTCACCTTTGAATTGCATAAAATTAAATGAATGAAATGTTAAATTTACAAATTTAAAACAAAATTTTAGGTTAACTTAGACTCTATATATATATATAGTAATTCTACTCATAATCTTAAAAAGTTAAAACAAAATAATTAAATTCATCAATTGAATTATTTCTCATAACATAATTTTTTTTTAATTTAATTTAAATTCATATATAAATTTAATTAATTCGTTCAAATTTTAAAAAGTTATGAAACACTAATAATAGAATTATATATATAAATATATTCTCTCTTCAAAAACGTTTTACGTGCGAATGCAACCGCGAAGTCTAGAGAAATGCATGGCATGTGCATGTGCTTGTATTCCTGGGCAACAACAACGACAAAAACAGCACTACACTGCATTGCTATAAATCCCAGCATCTGAGACTGCGTTCTTCACACAACCATACAAAATGGCTGCTTCCTCTTTCTCTTCTTTCCTTCTCCTTTTCCTCCTCTCTCAGCTCCTTTCCACTGCATTCACGTCAATGCATGGATTCATCGACGACCCTGTGATCCAACAGGTTGTATCACCCGATAGTCATGACGATCTCTTGGCGAGTGCCGAGCAACAATTCTTGGCATTCAAGAGAGAATATGGTAAAACCTATCCTACAGAGGAAGAAGACGACTACAGGTTCAGCGTCTTTATGTCTAACTTGCGCCAAGCAAGGCGCAACCAAATTAATGACCCCACTGCTGTCCATGGAGTCACCAAGTTCTCTGATTTAACACCATCAGAGTTTCGACGTAAATACTTCGGCTCAAGCCCTCAGATACAGCTCCCACTCCCAGACGACGTTAAGAGGGCTCCCATCCTCTCAACATATGGACTTCCTAAAAAGCTGAATTGGACTGAAAAGGGTGCCGTTACTCCAGTTAAAAATCAGGTACTTTAACGTTATAATTAATATATGCATCTATATTTGTCTAGTACGATTGTGATGGTTGTTTTATTAATATTATCTAATAATTTAATGTATAGAGTACATGCGATGGTTGCTGGGCATTTTCAACCATAGCTGTTATAGAGGGAGCGCACTTTCTGGCTAATAATGAGCTTGTGGAACTGAGTGAACAACAGCTGATAACTTGTTCTAAAACGGTTAGAAAGTTTTAAAGTTTCTTTGTTAATTGTATTTTATTTTAATGAAAAAGAAACTCATTATATTGTATAATTATTGCTACTTTAGCTTTTATTATAATTTCCGCAGTGTAGTAGAAAGTGTCCTTGTATATGTAACAACGGGTGTTGTGGTGGGCACCGTTATCTCGCCTTCAAGTACGTCAACAAAAGCGGAGTTGTGAAAGAAGTAGACTATCCTTTTAATTTAACAAGGGAAAATGATGAATGCAAACTGCAAAACAAGCCAATCGCTGCATCTATACATAATTACTCTTATATTGATGAAGAAGAACAATATGCAGCCCATTTGTGTAGACATGGCCCTATTTCTGGTAATGTTAGCAAATATATATTTCAAAGTTAAACAGTTTCCGTTTTTCAATTTCTGTACAATTTAAAATTATTAGGATCCGTGAACTAAAAAGAGTGAAAAGCTAAACTTATTTTAACTACTGCCCCGCTTATATGTACATGTTGCAGTGAGCATCAATATAGGTGTTCTAAAACCTCAGAGTTATGTTAGTGGAGTTTTGTGCCCCAACAAAACCGAACTCCTGGGCGATGAAATTACTCAGCATGCAGTGGCTTTGGTGGGTTATGATAGTGGTACTGAGGGTAACGAACCATTCCACTGGATCGCGAAGAACTCTTTTGGAAAAGATTGGGGAGAGTATGGATATTTCAGGGTTTGCAAAGGTGTCCTAACACCTGCCAAGGCAGTATATGCAATTGCTGAGAAGAAAACTGCTGGCTTTCGCCAGATTATTTAGGAGCTTAATTAACATATGATGGTGTTCGTGTGTTAAAGGTATCATTGGAACTCTTGTATCTAAATGCATGTATAAGAGTTTGTGTGTGATCACTATCGTCATGACAGGATCTCTTATGTCTTGTTTTTAAATTGTGGTACCGCTAAATAAAAATTCTATGTACATTAATAATGTTGGCCAGTCCGGATATTGTAACTTTTCCTCATATTTATGTCATTGATCTGACGTCCCCATATATATATATATATAGAGAGAGAGAGAGAGTACAATATATTTGGAATATTGATACATATGACCATAAAAAAAAGAGAGGGTATATTCTAAAATTGCTAATTGTAATTTATTATATTTTTATTATATCTAATTATAAATAAACATGTCTAATTACAATAAGTATATATGATTCCATCTATCGTTTATATATAATATAATCTAACTTATTTAATTTTAATCAAATATAATAAAGATATAATACATTACAATCAACAATTTTGAAATACAATCACTCTTTTCTTTTCTTTTTTAATCAAATGTATCGATATTTTAGATGTACTCTAAGGAGAGTATATATATATATATATAAAATTTTGTTAAGCGATACCACAAGTTAATAATATCACAATAGAAACAGTGTGTATGAACATATGGAAATAAGAAATGGCATCAAGACCATCATCATTATTAATGTATATAGAATTTTTACTTTTAGCAATAACACAAGTTAATAATATCACAATAGAAACAATATATATATATATATATATATATATAAAATACTTTTAAAATCAGGTATACCTGATTTTAAAAGGTAAGGATCAACTAATCAAATTTATCTATTGCATTTGAATTAAATATGAGAGAGAATTTGTTTCAGAAGAGAGAATGCAATTGATGAATTTAAATAATTGGTCATTATAGTGGATAATTCTACAGTATATTTATTTTGAACGAATCTCGTTAGTCAACTTTCTTGGAACCTAATAACTTGTGTCCTGCACAAATCAAACAAAGAGAACGTGAGTGAACTTAACACCGATACGGTGCTGGCTGAAGACACTCCGATGTTTAAGTCAGTAAACTGATTGTAAAATACAAAAGTGTAGTAAAAATAAAACATCGTCAGACTAGAGGGAGTGTGCCAGAAAAGGAGAAGGATGGAAGATTATCAAAGTTTTGACCTTCTTGACTTGAAGACCGGACGAAATAAGAACACTGAGATATTGAGTGTCAGTGGACAAAACCTTATATAATAGAACAGTATAAGTAAATTGTGAATAGTACACCAGGTAAGTTCCCAAGAAAAAGAGGTCATTCACAATTGACATAGTTAAATACTAAGTCTTTCCTAGTCAGAACCTTTCTTAGACAGACACTTCCACACTACTATACTAAATCTAGTTATCACAGATAAATTCTAAGTCTAGAGTAAAAACATGAAAACATAAGAGAGAAAAATGAGAAACCTCAAGTGGTTTGCAAGAGATGAGCAAGAGAAGTGAGATGTCTCTTCCTCTTAATGAAGCCTTTATTTATAGGTGGAAAATATGTCATAGAAACTTATTGTAGAATAAATGTCATGGTTAATGATATATCGATTACAAAATTTAATGGCATGTTTAATGACATGTCGCTTACAGGATTGAATATCATGGTTTATGACATGTCGGTTATAGAGTTTAGTGTCATAGTTTATGATAAGTCGGTTATAGGGTTTAGTGTCATAGTTTATGACATGTTTGTTACAGTATTTAATGTCATGTTTTATGACATGTCAGTTACAAAGTTTAATACATCTTCTGTTACAATTTATTTAAACCTTATGTATTAAAAACAATAAATTATCACTTAAAAAATTAAACCTTATTTGAGCTGGATCAACCAATTTTGTAGGCTATCTACTTGTAACATGCATTGGATCATTAGCTTGGGTCAATCGACATGCTAGGCCAATCTATTACAATAAATTTTGAGCTTTCATTTTGGGCCTACAAATTTTTTATCATTGCAATCATTACTTTTTAAAATTAAGTATACATGGTTATAAAAGCTCTTTATATAAATATATGGTTTTTATTGTGACATATTCATGATTGCCTAATCAACGGTGTCAACAATTAAAGGCGTGTTGATAATAATCATATAATGTTCAAATATGATTCTTATATATATGTTCAAATTAACCTCCTTTGTGTGTGGAGAAGTATTTTATGGGACAAGCAGCTACTAGAAATTGATACCCATTAGGATGTTGGTGGGAATTCTAGAATAAACTCCGTTTTCCATGAATGGGTTCCTTTGCCATCCTCCTTCAAATTGTTTTCTAGAGATTGCATAAGTGATAATGCCTCAGTACAAGAATTAATTAAAAACAGTCTCTGACTGTACATAGGATGGCGTTTGTGTTTTAAACCAATAGACCTTTTGATATGTCAATAAGGGTTGGTTAACTATTAACTATTATATGAAATTATATTTGTTTTCATGTCACTAAATAAGATTTTTATAACTACTACGATTTGGTTCAAATATGTTTCCTTTTACGATCAACCCTCGGTGTTGTTTCCATAGTTTTCATAATGTTTTCATTTTAAATTTTTCATAGTTGTTATCGTTATGATTATCATAACCTAAATATATTAGATGGTAATAGATGGGCAGGATGTCTTTTTCAGTTGTACAAGAGGTTTTATGTCCAATAAAATATACGTATATTAGAGTCAGACAGGCCTTTTTTTTATAATTTTTTTTGCTCTTTCCAACTTACAACTTTTATTCAAATACTCTTGTTAATTTGTTACAGGATGAAAATGAGAAACTTTATGTGTTGTTATTTTTATTTTTTTCACACGTTTAAACTTATACTTAACCTAATAATTGAAATTAATTAAAATAATGAAAATATGATATAATAGTACTGAAATGAGATATTTCTTTTTGCCACGACACAGTGATTTTAGGAAGTACTATATATAATAGAGGACCAGATTAAATATTTCCGTTGCTGAGAAGGAAATTCTCTTCCTTTAAATATTTCCATTGCTGACAAGGAAATTATTTTTCTTCATTCAAAGCATTATGAAGAATGAGAAAAGCTTGGATGCACTTAGTGCACAGGTCCATCGAAGTGACCCGATGCAAGGCTCAGTAAGTCCACTGAGGGCACCCAAGATTTTCTCTACATAAAAAGAGTGAAATGGACCATAGCTATCTAAATCAATGAAATTCTGACAAAGAGATTACCAGGATCTGGTGCTATACAGTTTATTGATAATTAATTGTGGCTTTGATTGCTTCTCTAATCCTAAAAGTCTGTGTTGGTTCTAAATAGAATAGTAATGTTCTAAAAGTTGTGTTTGCAGATAATTTTTTTTTTTAAACTTTTTTAATGAGATAGTTATATATTCTTTATTAAGTCAAGAAATTGTTCTGGTCTTGTCGATTTATATTCTGAGTACATGTGGGTCTCGTTGTTTATCAATGAATGAAAACAACGATAATTTTATAGGGTTGTGTATACTATAAGGTTTGTTATGTTACTTTTAGTCTTAGATTAAAAAAAAAAAAGTTTAAATCTCCTGAATCAAAATTAAGATATTTGAAACATATGAAGATAAAATATTAAAATTAACATCCTTTGATTATATATCTTTCATATTAAAACTTTTAAACAACTGAAAAATGATAAAGCCAATTCATATCGTCTAGTCCACGGAAGTGTCAAAGCATTCACTTCCTATATAGTCTCTACCATAATTTATAAGCAGACATCAAGTTAACAGAATATCTGTCTAAAGAGCTTGAAAAACAATATTGTGAATCTGTGGTCATATTACCAGAATTAAGAAGCCAGAGTATATAACACTTTTTTCCCCTGAAAAGAAGAATATATACGATTAATTGGATTACTGACTTACTGAGTATATCTTTTAGGACATACTTCCAAGCAAAATTTTGCCGCTAAAGTAATTAAGGGACTGTCCTCCCAATGATACTCCTAATTACAAAATAATTACTAAAAGATATATAAAGAAATTATTATGGTTAGATTTAAATATTTTATATACATGCTGCCATCTTATATCCTCGTAAGCAAACCACTAATGTTCTTTTTCGTATTCAATGTTTTGACTGGATCACCATTTGTTACTTTTACAGAGATTTCAGAATGAAATATAGAAATGGCCCCGTATTTGTGGTATGATTACTAGGCAAAATTGATGAGAGAAAAATAATATATCTTTGTTCAGCCAATGATTTTAATGATCATCCTAGAATGAGATTTCTTATTGTATCGGTTTCTTCCAATTACTACTAAGCTATAGCTACTGTTGGACTCCAAATCTCCTCCGCCTGACATTGGATCCTTTTTCTTCTAACACCATATATTTATATGATCACAACCATGGTTGCCGCAATTGTTTAAAGTGATATAATTTTCCAACCTCAAATTTGTCACCTTGAACAATTTGAGTCACACCTAAATCTCTCTGTATATATTCCTTATTGATATATAATTTTCTTTTGAGGGATTTTGAGTAATAAATTTGCTGTCCGCACTTAAAATCTTTGTATGCCTATACATACACCTAAATATAAATCTTGCTTAAGAGGGAACTATATGGTTGGAGAGATTAATAGACATTAATATTTAAGTTGAAAGATTGTAGATGAGGTTATGCTTAGATATTTATTAGTTGGAGTAGATATATATATTTTTTGAGTAGATTGTTGTTTGGTGCTTTAATTTAATCGAAATTAGTCCTGGAATTTCCTTAAAAGAAGAATATATATACATATGGAAAGAGAGAGAGAGAGAGAGAGAGTGTGTGTGTTTCGAACACTTCATCAAAGTTCAAAAAAGGTGGTGTTGTGGATAACCAAGCATTTTTTTTTTTATGATTGAGTGGTTGTATACATCGCTTTGGCTGCTGATCTATTATACTGCATGTTTTGAAGGCATTTTGAGTTGGTTTTAAAATGGCATATATTAAAGTGGGTAATGCCGTCGTGACCTGCTTTAAAAGCGGCATATATTAAAGTGGGTAATGCCCTCGTGACCTAGGCATATTATTTATATAGTTTTAGTTAAACAGCATTTTTAGAGCACTTGTTAATATTCATAAATAATTGATAAATAAATAAAAAGATAAATAAATAAACTCATTCATTGGTGGTTGTGGAATGGTTCTCAATTTTTTAGTAATATTAACGTATGCCTTTCAAATATATATTAACACCTTGACAGCATAATATCATAATTAATAAAAGAACACTATAATATTGAGAAATTTTGAATAGGATACTCTCACAGTGAGACTTCTATCCATAAAATGATATGCGTGGCACCACATCGAATCTTATGCCCCATTTTACCTCTATTATTGTGCTAAACAAAATTCCTATAATATGATGATGAAATCAGTCAAGATATTGTGACGTGTGCTCTTGCTGATATCAGTGTTATTTCCATATGTTTAATTCTTCTAATTGATTATAGTAAACAATGACAACCATTATCACTTGTCTCTTACAACTCAGCTTATGATCATTTTAACTTATTCGATTGGCCTACTCGTCTTCAATTTGATCCATTGTGTCTTACAGCAAATATAATCTTTAACTTCTTTTTTTTTACTTTGTGTAAGGATGGTCTTCAAGTATTTATTCTCTAGAGTTTGTCCTTGTGATGCGTCCAATCAAGATTGCGGATTAGGCTATTTAGCATCCCCTTCTAATTCGATTATTCGTGATCTTCATAATTTTTTCAAAAAGGCAAACATTTTGTAGTTTTATTCTAGATGTTGGCCCTTCAAGTCGCTCTCTTTAATCAGCTCCATTGGCTTCATTTTCTTTGTGATTCTTCCTTTTGAACAAGCAAAATACCTTCTAGTTGGACTTCAATTCTTCACATTTAGAGAATGAATTTCTTGTTGCAATTATTTTTTTATTCTTTTCCAATTTTCCATTCGTTTTCACAAGTTCTAATTTTCAAAATTCTGAGTCTTGCAAAGAAAATCATTTTTTTTTCTTTTTTTTTTTTTTTTTTTTTTCGTTTGTTTTTGTTCAAATTCGCTATCAATGACACTTCACAGTCTACTCTTCTTATATGTATTTTTGTTCAATAAACTCATATCTCAAAAACCTTTCAGTTTATTTTGCACCAAAAACAGTGTTGGAGTAAATTCTCAATTAATTATGGACTTTATTCCTTGATACTTACTTTAAATATGCTTCTAGAAAGCGAATGCTCATGCAATATTGGATGCTTCAATTTCTACGTTCTATTTCACTCCTTGAAACACGTTGTAGAAAGCAATTAACTACAGCTGCATGCTAGTGGAGTAACATTAAATTATTCAGGAAAAATCATTCTGTTTTTGGACATTATTAATCGGTCCAAGAACTTGCGCCCCGCCAGCAGAACGGGATTAGCAGGGCAGAGGAGTGAGGGGCCCACAGGGATCGTGCCTCTCCGGTCAATAAGATTTTTTCAAGGGTTCCAAGTGTAATTTGGATTACATCATGCAATATTCAGGAAAAATCATTCAGTTCGGCTCTCTCTGCCCGCCAGACCAGCTGGGGTCAACAGCTTGTACGTGCCTTAACTAGCCATGCAAAATTAGTTAAGGGCTGGAGTCATCTACAGCCAAGTGTAGTGAACTATTGGGTGGACAATGATGATCAGAATAATTAGACAGATGTCAATACTCTGTTTGTCATGATCCAGGTTAGATGGATAACATAAATTCGGTGGCTGTTAATAAAGAAATCTTGCCACGTGGCAAGAACACCTGAATTCCAGGAAAAGTTAGTTAAGGGAATGATCCCCATTATGCATCAAGGAGCAAATGTTTGTATTAAACTATTAATTAATGATTAGTGATTTTTAGCTATAACAAAATCTTCTAATCTCCATTTGCTCTTTTATGTAATTGCTTCTTGTTACATTTCACGAGTTTTTTTTTCCTAATTGACATACATCTTCTGACACTAAGTCAAATATCTATCGGATCCTACAGAATTTTATTTATTAAACAGTTCAAAAATCTATTCTCATAATCAAGAGATCTGTCTACACCTTTATAGGAAAATTGCCACATTTTTCTGACTATATGAACTTGAACCTTGCCCATGACAATAAGAGCAAGTGGGATGCAACCACCGTGGCAGCCCACGAAATTCTACATTTCACGAACTAAATCCAAGCTTTTCAATGCATTTTTGCTATATTTGATATTGAACAAATCATGGAATAAGTGTAAGAAAAGAAACATTTAGACAATGAAAATTGGATAGAATCAAAGCTCCAAACAATATTAATTGAAAAAGTCAATTAGTTTATTCAATTAAGCTTAAAAGACATTCAAATATATATATATATATATATATATATATTCATTTAAAAAACCTAATATGAAGATAGATGAAACCCAAATGCTTCAATTTATATTCAAATATGCATTCCAGTTATCATGATTTCACCCATAAATTATCAGGACGAACTAAAAATTTATAAGAATGCATAGATGATTATTATTGCACAAACGAACTAAAAACTTGCAATTATTTAATGCACACACCAATGAGAGCGATATGCTATTCCAAACTTTGTCACCTTGGAATTTGAAGTTACAAATTGTTGAAGAAAAAACCAAAAATTCACTTGTTGATATATTGATGGATTTGTAAATAATAAATTTGTTATAAATAATAATCTTTGTATACCTTTTATACACCAAAATCTTTTCTTGAGAGGGAACTATTGTTTAAGAGTTCGTTTATATTATCTAATATTTGAGTTGAAAAATTATGGACGAGGTTATGTTTTGAAATTTATTAGTTACAACAAACTTTTGTGTGGTGCATTGAAAAATGGAAATTAAATTCTGGAATTTTATCCTTAAAAAAAGAAAAGATTATTTATAGCGTGGTTCACATGGAAGTGGATTGATTCGAACACTGTGTCAAAGTTCTAAAGGTAGTGTTGTGGATAATTAACGAGGCAATTTTGATGATTGATTGATTGATTTGTATACAGGTTTTGTAGTTTTGGCTGCTGATCTACTATATATCTTGATGTCATTTCGAGTTGGTTTGGCTGCTTTAAAATCACATATATTATAGTGGGTAATCATCGGGTGACTTGATGATTGAAGTGTCACCTTTGGATCGATGGACGTATTCATCGTGTTAGCTAGTCAGTGTTTCAAGGGAACAAGTTAATATATATCCATGAACAACTAATAAATAAATTATGTAAAAAATAATAATAATAAAATAAAAATTAAATTGACACATCGATTATTTGTGGATCATCTCTCAATTTTCTAGATGTTAATGGTACATGTTAACATGTATCATTATGGTACATGTTAAGGGAACAAGTTAATAAATAGGGAGATTTATTGATTTCACCCAAATCAAAAAAAAAATTTTGTTTTTACCCAGCAATTTAAAAAAATTTGATTTTAACCTCCTAAACAAACTATTTCCATTGTATACCCAAGATTACCAAAATACCCTTAAGTTAAAATCACTAAAATACCCAATTATGAAATTACCAAAATACCCTTAAGTTAAAATGACTAAAATGCCCAAATATGAAATTACGAAAATAACCTTCTTCCTTCTCCTACCAATAGCCTCCCTTCTCCATCTTGTTCTCCATTGCAGCTGAAAATTTCGAAAATTAGGAAGATTTTTGAGATCCATTGCAGCTGAAAAACAATTTATTGAGGGGATTAGTCATTCGAGCTTCTTCAACCATTGAAGTTTTTGGATCCATTGAATGTTTACACCATTGAAGGTTTTGAAGATTCTTCTTACATTTGAGTTTGAAAGGTAATGTATGAGTTTTTTTGGTTGGTTTTTAGGTTGTTTTGTTTATTTTGCTAGCTAAAAGACTATAAGAATGATTTGGTTGTGAGATCTAAATGTTTATGAAATCTGCGACGAAATCTGCAAAATCTGCGACGAAATCGGTTTTTCGTGATCGATAATCGGTTTTCCACTCTATGAGATCGGTTTTTCAGAGCCCCGGTTACTGAAAAACTGATCCCGGTTTTCCCGATTTTTCAGTGGATGAAAAACCGATCGGTTTTTCATCCACATGAAAAACCGATCTACCTGAAAAACCGGGATGAAAAACCGACGGGTTTTTCAGTGACTGAAAAACCGATCCCGGTTTCCAGTGGCTGAAAAATCGAAACCGAATTAAGGTTTTTTGAGAGAATGAAAAACCGGTCACTTCACTGGAAACCGAATTTAACACATTTTTAATGGTTTTTTTATATGTTTGTGTTGCTATGTATTGAATATGAAATATGATTATATTTTGTAATATTACCCTATTGAAATGAGATTTAATTATCATTTGATTTGAATGTTGCAGGAATGGCTCAAGAGACCGTTGTAATCAATTTTGACGGAGAGTGGAATGGATGTAATTACATTGGAGGGGAGTCGATCATGTGTGGGGTCCAGAAAAATAGTAGTTTTTCATCATTGGTGGATGTTGTATACAGAGAGGCTGCTATTGATAGAAGAAGGTGGGAAATCCGTATATATTATTTACTACAAAGTACAACAAATGGTCAGGTTAAAAAGATACGTATCATGTCCGATCTTGGTGTTGTTGGTTTGATGGCGATAAAAAAATATTGATGTTAAAGAGATTTATATCGATAAGATTGCCAGAGATTTTGGAGCTGGGGTTAGTAGGCGTACTGTTCGTCCATTTGTCACTGATTCAATTCCAGACATAAGACATGACGAGGCAAATACGGATAGACCAGTAAATCCACATATGGTTGAAAATCATTTTTATCTGACTTCAGGCATTGGGAGCAATCAAGTTGATACTTCTATCACTCCATTTACATCGGTTGAAAGTCCCATTCGTGATGTTAATGATGACTATACGAATTATGGTATTGATGATGAAGACACAGATGATAATGGTGATGGAATACAAGATAGTGATGAAGAGCAAACCGAAGATAGTGATGAAGAGCAAACCGGAGATAGTGATGAAGAGGAAACTCGATTTGATGATGTCGCAGAAGAAGAAGAGTTTCCAGAAATAAGATTTTCAGGTTTACAATTTCAGAACAATCCTTCACAACCATACTGGATTGTTCCTGGTGTAGAATTGGGGGACATTGAAGCTACTTCAAGCGCTACGTCAACCGTCTACCAACGTGGTACGTTGTATAAAGGAGCATTCTTTACTAGTAAAGAAGAAATGACTATAGCTATTGGCGAATATGCTCTGAAAGCTAAGTTTGAATATCGGGTTAGACGTTCGGACACGGAGCGATTTGAAGCCGGTTGTAAAGATAAAACTTGTAGCTTTAGTGTTCGTGCAAGATGCAGAAAGGGTTGTTCAATGTGGTTTGTGTTGAATTATGTAGCGGAACACACGTGTCGTCAAACAGCCATGGAATCACATATGAAGAGTGTGAAGGCTATTGTGATCGGAAAATTGTATGCAGGAAAGGTGGGAAGAGATCTTTATACACCTAATCGTTTGGTTGGAGAAATGCTAGAGCAATATGGAGTGCAAATCTTATATAGTAAAGCTTGGAAGGCTTTACAATATGCAAAGAAACTAGCATATGGGCAAGCGGATGAATCATATCAACAGCTTCCGTCCTACTTTGAGATGTTAAAACTTTCAAACCCCGGCACAATGACAGCAATTAAGACAGATGAAAACAACCGGTTCTTGTATTCCTTCGTTGCACTTGGAGCTTCTATTGAGGGTTTTCGGTCTTACATGAGACCGGTTGTTGCTATTGATGCCACTCATTTGAAAGGTGAATATAAAGGGGTGATTTTTTTTGCTGCGTGCAAAGATGGGTCGGAGATGATTTATCCCATCGCCTTTGGATTTGCTGACGGAGAGTCAGACAATTCGTGGACTTGGTTCCTAAAAAGGTTGAGAAGAGCAATCGGGGTGTCAGACGAGTTGGTTATCGTATCGGATCGTCATAAGAGCATATCGAATGGGATGAAAGCAGCTTTTCCTGAAGTCCCACATGTGTTATGTTTTTTCCACTTGTGGCAAAACCTTAAGCAACAGTGTAAAAAGCGTTCAGATGTGGAAAATGCATTTTACAATGCAGCATACTGTTATGTGCCCGATGAATGCAACAGAATATTGGAAGAAATGCGTGCATTGCATCCGGCCACACATGGAGCTTTGGTTAAGGCTGGAGTGAGCAGGTGGTCACGAGCACATTGTCCAAGAAGAAGATATGAAATGATGACTACCAACATTGCAGAGTCGCTTAACAATTGCATGATGCAAGCACGTCGTTTGCCAATAACAACTGCACATGAATATGTAAGAAATGTATTGCAGAGATGGTTTAATAATAGACGTGTTGCTGCTGAGAAGCTCACAACGTATGTTACTACCGCAGCATACGATCGTATCATGTTGGCAAAAGATTTATCCACGGAAGGTAGCGTATATCCCATTGCAGAACCGTATCATTACAGTGTCATACATTATAGCAAAGGAGATGCGATGGTTGACATTCAACAGCACACATGTACGTGTAAGCAGTGGAACCTTGATCAGTTGCCATGTGTTCATGCATGTGCTGTGGCCAGGTATGGTAATTATACATTGTATTTTTTAGTATTTCATGTCATAGCATAACACTTAAATTGTTGATTGTTGATACATGTCAGGTTCAAGGGCGTCAGTTGTGATACACTTTGCAGTCAGTACTATAGCGTGGAGTGGCTAAAAGCTGCATATGCACGTCCGATTAATCCCGTCCCTAAATTGGCCAGTTGGAATGTTTCTGCGGAAGTTAGAAGTATGGTTGTATTACCACCGAAAGGTAAAAGACAAGCAGGTAGGCCGAAGGAGGTTCGGATTCCTTCAGCTGGGGAAGATCCTCGTCGAAAAAAGTGTGGAAGATGTGGTCAAAGGGGACACAACCGTCTTCGTTGCCCTAACCCCCCAACTTCTATCAGTGAAGGGACAAGCGCAGAAGTGGATGCGGATGTTGGAACGAGTTCAAATGCTACTGAAAATGAGCCACGTTCTCGAAGATGTCGCTTGTGTCATGAGACTGGACACAACCAACGTCGATGTGTATTACGGTTTCCTACTCCCGATCCACAAATGGCTACTGACGGAAATGATGAGTAGCAATTGATTGACATTTTGTTTATGCATGTTTTATGTAAACGTTTTTATATTAATTACTCAATTATGTATTAATACAGCTGTATAAATTATTATTCCATGTGTACTGTTTTTGACTCATTTCATATCATCTCGGAACCATCAAAATCGGTTTTTCACGGAGCCTGGAAAACCGGTACCGGACCGTTTTTCAGATATGGTGAAAAACCGATCAAGTTGCCTTTCGTTTCCCCAACGTAAAGGTATGTCGATCGGTTTTTGAGTAACTCTGAAAAACCGGTATCGGTTTTCCATGCCTCCTCGAAAACCGATCCACTGCCACCACATTTTCAAGCACGCCAAGTGTGGATCGATTTTTAAGGGTTCCTCAAAAACCGGTATCGGTTTTTCATGTACTCTTAAAAACCGGTTTTTACTTGGGTTGATTTTATTTCTATTTGTATGTTCATTTTATTTCCCTTTACATGAATTATTTATATAAATCGTTATATTTAAATATATTATATAGATTAGGGAGCGTATAATTTTATTACAAACTATATCATTATTTTAATATCATTATATATTAATTTTATCATTTATTAATATTCATATAATATTAGTAATTAATATATATACCTTTACTATAATATGTGTTATCTTGATATATCATATTAATATGGTTAATATTTTCATATCATTTTACAATTATTATAACTATAATCCTAATATTAATATAACTTATATGGATGTAATATTAATAATATATAATACACATGTAGATATTATTATATTAATATATGTTAACATTATATTAATATTTTCATTAATATAACATTATATTAACATTAACCTTAATATAAACATTATATTAACATTAGATTACATTAATATAATGTTAATCTATTTTAATCTAATGTTAATATAATATATAATGTTAATCTAATGTTAATAATATAATGTTAATCTAATGTTAATATTAATATAATATTAATGTTAATCTAATGTTAACATTATATAATGTTAATCT
>CM034468.1:2905135-3093561 GCA_019925255.1 Litchi chinensis | reverse complement strand
AGAATGATACTTTCTAAACTTAAATTGTACATAATTACACTTTGATTAAACTAGCTGTTGGACCTCCTAATCTCCTCTGCTTGTTATTGGATCCTGTTTCTTCTTTTACAATCACAAACCACCACTGCTGCAACATTTACAACGAGAGCACTGTAATCTTTCAACTTCCACATGTTGAAGTGCAGTTCACGTTTCAAAATTTGTTAAAAATAAAATTCACTTGCTCATATATTTATTTTTTAATGAATTCGTAAGTAACAATTTTGCCGGCTGCACTTGAAACAAATCTTTGCATAACTATACACCTAATTTGTCAAGAAAAATATTAAGAAGGAATTATGATCGGAGAGTTCACTATTAATATTTCAGTAGAAAAGGTCATAGATCATGGGGTTATGTTTTGAAATTTATTAGTTAGAGTAAATTGTTGTTTTGTGCATTTAAAATTGGAAATTAATCTTGGAATTTCGTGGAACATGAAAAGAGCAATATTATGGCGTGGTTCACATGGAATCTTATCTGATTATTCGAACACTGTGTCAAAGTTCAAAAAGTTGGTAATTATTTTCCAAAAGCAAAAAAAGTAATGTTGTGGATAACCAAGCATTTTTATGATTGATTGATTGATTTATATAATATCAAAATTAGATCGAAAAATTTACAATATTTTAGATTGAGTGACACGGGATACCCACTAGACTTTATCTTGAAAACGACATGAGAGCACCACAACAAATTTTTATCTTTTAAAATATATTAATCCTGGTTTTATGTGTATTATTACTTAATAAAATTTCTATACTAATGATTATACGTCAAGTTATTGTTTCGTTCTCATCCTAAACTCAGTGCTATTCCATACGCTTATGTCACACATATATACACACACATGGTTAGATTTTGGAATATTAATTTTATCCGAAAATTATTTGGGACTGAATCCAAATATTCAAGTAAAAATAATTTAAAATAAATGTGATCCTTGAAGTTGTAAAAAATTGGAAACAAAGCTTTTGATGAGTTGCTGTTTAAACACCGAATTCATTCTTCTTACAGCTGGACAATGACAACCATTATCGCTTGTCTCTTATAGCTCACTTTAAGATGATTCTAATTTATTGGGTTTGTTCGTCTTCAATATAATATGATATATGAATAATATTATATTATTTAAAAATTTATTCAAATTTATTGTTCAAATTAAATGATATAATAAATTTATATGTAATTATTACATCATTAATATATTATCTCAAAATTAAAATAATAATTATAAATAAACTTATTATATCATTTGAATAAAATTTTTGAATAAATTTTTAAAATTATAGTATTATTATATGAGCGACTATATCTCGCTGTCACAGCACATGCTCTTCAACTTTTCGTTCTCTGGAGCTTGTACTTGTGATGCGTCCCAGCAAGATTACCAGTTACAGCTCACTTTCAGATGATTCTAATTTATTGGTTTGTTCGTCTTCAATATAATATGATATATGAGTAATGGTATATTATTTAAAAATTTATTCAAATTTATTGCTCAGATTAAATGATATAATAAACTTATATGTAATTACTACATCATTAATATATCATCCTAAAATTAAAATAATAATTATAAATAAATTTATTATATTATTTGAATAAACTTTTAAAAATTATAGTATTATTATGTGAGCGACTATCTCTCGTGTCACAGCACATGCTCTTCAACTTTTCGTTCTCTGGAGCTTGTACTTGTGATGCGTCCCAGCAAGATTACCAGTTACGCCATTGCTTAGCATCCTCTCCTAATTAATTCGTGATCTTCATAATTTTTAAAATCAAACTTCTTTTTTAACATATATTCTACTGGCCCTTCAGTTCACTGTCTTTATATATACAGGCTTCCATTTTTTTTGACAATCTTCCTTTCCAATAATTAAGCGACATTTTCATAGAACTTTATTGTTACAATTTGTTTGATTCTTTTTCAATTTTGCTTTTCTTTTCGCAATTTTTATCTGTAAATGATTTTTAGAAAAAGAATCTATTTACATATTCTGTTGTTTCAAATTGTTCTCAATGAAACTTCTCAAATTTTATGATATACTCTTTTTGCTTATGATTTTTTTTTTTTTAAAAATTAATCTTTCAAAAACCTTTTATTTTATATATTGCACCACAAACTTTAAGAATAAATATACATATAACTGGACAAAAATACACACACAAAAAACAACTATCTTTTTTTAATATATTTTAAAAAAAAAAAACCTACAACTATTTCTTGTTTTCCAATTGCTTCCATAATTTTGGATTGTGTAAAAAAATGTAAGCATTAACCAATGACTTTTTTTTTTCTTTTTTGGGAGTGAAAACAAAAATCATTTTATCGACCCTTGTTTATAAAAACAATGAATTATTTTCAAATTTTATGACAAACACAATTCACGATAATTGATATGTAACTATTAAATAAAAGAATACCACTTATAAGATCATCGAGGTTTAATTCAGTGTTAAGTTGGTTTTTTAATGCAAGTAATTTGATGGAATAAAAGTTATCTTTCATCTATAAGATTCAGTAGTATCAGATGCTATATAAAAGTAAATATTAATGGGTACAATCTTTATTATATTCCTCCGGACCATAACATAAAGTCGAAGAGGTATTAATTCTATAAGTTTCAAGATATTGGAGGAAATTCAACAGAGCAACTGGCAAGTCTAAAAGATTGAAGCAATTCTCAGTTCCTTAATACGTGGCTTATTTACCTCCATAATCAACTACTACTCTCGAAATGTAGAGCCATTTTTATTTTTTCCCTTCCAGATGTTTGTTTGCAACCTTTGTGCATAAACACAGCCTGCACTTCTATAATATTAAAGTATAAAATTCAGTATTTATTTTATTATTTCTTAGTTTATTATTGTGTTTGGAGAAGTTGCAGCATCTACTGTTAAAAAAATTATCCATAATATATTTTTAGTAACTAACAACTTGGCAGCTTTAATTTGAAAAAAAAAAAAAAAGGGTTGATGATGGTTCAGTTAGGATCACCCTTCGGCCCCAAATGACGCCCATTTAAATAACTGGAAACTTTGAATTGGACCAAAGGACAAAAGAAAAATCAAACTGATGGTTCGGTTAAACTCAAAGTTCACGTAACAAAAATTTAGTTTGAAATAATAAAAATTTTGCCAGGATTACGTGCGTGTTGTACATTGATTGTGTGACTGAGATTTCTGACATAGATAATATCACAAGCATTGTCAAAATTTTACCAAAGAATGTGTGCATTATAAATTTATAATCAAAATTTCAAGAATGAAACTACAAAAAAGGGTGATTCATAAATTCCATAACTTCCAATACAAGATTTCAACCTCCATCAATTCGATAACTTTTGATTTAAAAATGATCATTTACCATAAATTCATTAAGGTTTCTTCACCTTTGAATTGCATAAAATTAAATGAATGAAATGTTAAATTTACAAATTTAAAACAAAATTTTAGGTTAACTTAGACTCTTATATATATATATAGTAATTCTACTCATAATCTTAAAAAGTTAAAACAAAATAATCAAATTCATCAATTGCATTATTTCTCATAACATAATTTTTTTTTAATTTAATTTAAATTCAATATATAAATTTAATTAATTCGTTCAAATTTTAAAAAGTTATGAAACACTGATAATAGAATTATATATATAAATATATTCTCTCTTCAAAAACGTTTTACGTGCGAATGCAACCGCGAAGTCTAGAGAAATGCATGGCATGTGCATGTATTCCTGGGCAACAACAACGACAAAAACAGCACTACACTGCATTGCTATAAATCCCAGCATCTGAGACTGCGTTCTTCACACAACCATACAAAATGGCTGCTTCCTCTTTCTCTTCTTTCCTTCTCCTTTTCCTCCTCTCTCAGCTCCTTTCCACTGCATTCACGTCAATGCATGGATTCATCGACGACCCTGTGATCCAACAGGTTGTATCACCCGATAGTCATGACGATCTCTTGGCGAGTGCCGAGCAACAATTCTTGGCATTCAAGAGAGAATATGGTAAAACCTATCCTACAGAGGAAGAAGACGACTACAGGTTCAGCGTCTTTATGTCTAACTTGCGCCAAGCAAGGCGCAACCAAATTAATGACCCCACTGCTGTCCATGGAGTCACCAAGTTCTCTGATTTAACACCATCAGAGTTTCGACGTAAATACTTCGGCTCAAGCCCTCAGATACAGCTCCCACTCCCAGACGACGTTAAGAGGGCTCCCATCCTCTCAACATATGGACTTCCTAAAAAGCTGAATTGGACTGAAAAGGGTGCCGTTACTCCAGTTAAAAATCAGGTACTTTAACGTTATAATTAATATATGCATCTATATTTGTCTAGTACGATTGTGATGGTTGTTTTATTAATATTATCTAATAATTTAATGTATAGAGTACATGCGATGGTTGCTGGGCATTTTCAACCATAGCTGTTATAGAGGGAGCGCACTTTCTGGCTAATAATGAGCTTGTGGAACTGAGTGAACAACAGCTGATAACTTGTTCTAAAACGGTTAGAAAGTTTTAAAGTTTCTTTGTTAATTGTATTTTATTTTAATGAAAAAGAAACTCATTATATTGTATAATTATTGCTACTTTAGCTTTTATTATAATTTCCGCAGTGTAGTAGAAAGTGTCCTTGTATATGTAACAACGGGTGTCATGGTGGGCACCGTTATCTCGCCTTCAAGTACGTCAACAAAAGCGGAGTTGTGAAAGAAGTAGACTATCCTTTTAATTTAACAAGGGAAAATGATGAATGCAAACTGCAAAACAAGCCAATCGCTGCATCTATACATAATTACTCTTATATTGATGAAGAAGAACAATATGCAGCCCATTTGTGTAGACATGGCCCTATTTCTGGTAATGTTAGCAAATATATATTTCAAAGTTAAACAGTTTCCGTTTTTCAATTTCTGTACAATTTAAAATTATTAGGATCCGTGAACTAAAAAGAGTGAAAAGCTAAACTTATTTTAACTACTGCCCCGCTTATATGTACATGTTGCAGTGAGCATCAATATAGGTGTTCTAAAACCTCAGAGTTATGTTAGTGGAGTTTTGTGCCCCAACAAAACCGAACTCCTGGGCGATGAAATTACTCAGCATGCAGTGGCTTTGGTGGGTTATGATAGTGGTACTGAGGGTAACGAACCATTCCACTGGATCGCGAAGAACTCTTTTGGAAAAGATTGGGGAGAGTATGGATATTTCAGGGTTTGCAAAGGTGTCCTAACACCTGCCAAGGCAGTATATGCAATTGCTGAGAAGAAAACTGCTGGCTTTCGCCAGATTATTTAGGAGCTTAATTAACATATGATGGTGTTCGTGTGTTAAAGGTATCATTGGAACTCTTGTATCTAAATGCATGTATAAGAGTTTGTGTGTGATCACTATCGTCATGACAGGATCTCTTATGTCTTGTTTTTAAATTGTGGTACCGCTAAATAAAAATTCTATGTACATTAATAATGTTGGCCAGTCCGGATATTGTTACTTTTCCTCATATTTATGTCATTGATCTGACGTCCCCATATAT
This sequence comes from Litchi chinensis, assembly GCA_019925255.1. Taxonomy (NCBI): domain Eukaryota; kingdom Viridiplantae; phylum Streptophyta; class Magnoliopsida; order Sapindales; family Sapindaceae; genus Litchi; species Litchi chinensis. The sequence goes on along the minus strand of CM034468.1, from coordinate 3,087,967 downwards.
ATATATATAGAGAGAGAGAGAGAGTACAATATATTTGGAATATTGATACATATGACCATAAAAAAAAGAGAGGGTATATTCTAAAATTGCTAATTGTAATTTATTATATTTTTATTATATCTAATTATAAATAAACATGTCTAATTACAATAAGTATATATGATTCCATCTATCGTTTATATAAATATAATCTAACTTATTTAATTTTAATCAAATATAATAAAGATATAATACATTACAATCAACAATTTTGAAATACAATCACTCTTTTCTTTTCTTTTTTTAATCAAATGTATCGATATTTTAGATGTACTCTAAGGAGATATATATATATATATAAATTTTTGTTAAGCGATACCACAAGTTAATAATATCACAATAGAAACAGTGTGTATGAACATATGGAAATCAGAAATGGCATCAAGACCATCATCATTATTAATGTATATAGAATTTTTACTTTTAGCAATAACACAAGTTAATAATATCACAATAGAAACAATATATATATATATATATATATATATATAAAATACTTTTAAAATCAGGTATACCTGATTTTAAAAGGTAAGGATCAACTAATCAAATTTATCTATTGCATTTGAATTAAATATGAGAGAGAATTTGTTTCAGAAGAGAGAATGCAATTGATGAATTTAAATAATTGGTCATTATAGTGGATAAATTCTACAGTATATTTATTTTGAACGAATCTCGTTAGTCAACTTTCTTGGAACCTAATAACTTGTGTCCTGCACAAATCAAACAAAGAGAACGTGAGTGAACTTAACACCGATACGGTGCTGGCTGAAGACACTCCGATGTTTAAGTCAGTAAACTGATTGTAAAATACAAGAGTGTAGTAAAAATAAAACATCGTCAGACTAGAGAGAGTGTGCCAGAAAAGGAGAAGGATGGAAGATTATCAAAGTTTTGACCTTCTTGACTTGAAGACCGGACGAAATAAGAACACTGAGATATTGAGTGTCAGTGGACAAAACCTTATATAATAGAACAGTGTAAGTAGATTGTGAATAGTACACCAGGTAAGTTCCCAAGAAAAAGAGGTCATTCACAATTGACATAGTTAAATACTAAGTCTTTCCTAGTCAGAACCTTTCTTAGACAGACACTTCCACACTACTATACTAAATCTAGTTATCACAGATAAATTCTAAGTCTAGAGTAAAAACATGAAAACATAAGAGAGAAAAATGAGAAACCTTAAGTGGTTTGCAAGAGATGAGCAAGAGAAGTGAGATGTCTCTTCCTCTTAATGAAGCCTTTATTTGTAGGTGGAAAATATGTCATAGAAACTTATTGTAGAATAAATGTCATGGTTAATGATATATCGATTACAAAATTTAATGGCATGTTTAATGACATGTCGCTTACAGGATTGAATATCATGGTTTATGACATGTCGGTTATAGAGTTTAGTGTCATAGTTTATGATAAGTCGGTTATAGGGTTTAGTGTCATAGTTTATGACATGTTTGTTACAGTATTTAATGTCATGTTTTATGACATGTCAGTTACAAAGTTTAATACATCTTCTGTTACAATTTATTTAAACCTTATGTATTAAAAACAATAAATTATCACTTAAAAAATTAAACCTTATTTGAGCTGGATCAACCAATTTTGTAGGCTATCTACTTGTAACATGCATTGGATCATTAGCTTGGGTCAATCGACATGCTAGGCCAATCTATTACAATAAATTTTGAGCTTTCATTTTGGGCCTACAAATTTTTTATCATTGCAATCATTACTTTTTAAAATTAAGTATACATGGTTATAAAAGCTCTTTATATAAATATATGGTTTTTATTGTGACATATTCATGATTGCCTAATCAACGGTGTCAACAATTAAAGGCGTGTTGATAATAATCATATAATGTTCAAATATGATTCTTATATATATGTTCAAATTAACCTCCTTTGTGTGTGGAGAAGTATTTTATGGGACAAGCAGCTACTAGAAATTGATACCCATTAGGATGTTGGTGGGAATTCTAGAATAAACTCCGTTTTCCATGAATGGGTTCCTTTGCCATCCTCCTTCAAATTGTTTTCTAGAGATTGCATAAGTGATAATGCCTCAGTACAAGAATTAATTAAAAACAGTCTCTGACTGTACATAGGATGGCGTTTGTGTTTTAAACCAATAGACCTTTTGATATGTCGATAAGGGTTGGTTAACTATTAACTATTATATGAAATTATATTTGTTTTCATGTCACTAAATAAGATTTTTATAACTACTACGATTTGGTTCAAATATGTTTCCTTTTACGATCAACCCTCGGTGTTGTTTCCATAGTTTTCATAATGTTTTCATTTTAAATTTTTCATAGTTGTTATCGTTATGATTATCATAACCTAAATATATTAGATGGTAATAGATGGGCAGGATGTCTTTTTCAGTTGTACAAGAGGTTTTATGTCCAATAAAATATACGTATATTAGAGTCAGACAGGCCTTTTTTTTATAATTTTTTTTGCTCTTTCCAACTTACAACTTTTATTCAAATACTCTTGTTAATTTGTTACAGGATGAAAATGAGAAACTTTATGTGTTGTTATTTTTATTTTTTTCACACGTTTAAACTTATACTTAACCTAATAATTGAAATTAATTAAAATAATGAAAATATGATATAATAGTACTGAAATGAGATATTTCTTTTTGCCACGACACAGTGATTTTAGGAAGTACTATATATAATAGAGGACCAGATTAAATATTTCCGTTGCTGAGAAGGAAATTCTCTTCCTTTAAATATTTCCATTGCTGACAAGGAAATTATTTTTCTTCATTCAAAGCATTATGAAGAATGAGAAAAGCTTGGATGCACTTAGTGCACAGGTCCATCGAAGTGACCCGATGCAAGGCTCAGTAAGTCCACTGAGGGCACCCAAGATTTTCTCTACATAAAAAGAGTGAAATGGACCATAGCTATCTAAATCAATGAAATTCTGACAAAGAGATTACCAGGATCTGGTGCTATACAGTTTATTGATAATTAATTGTGGCTTTGATTGCTTCTCTAATCCTAAAAGTCTGTGTTGGTTCTAAATAGAATAGTAATGTTCTAAAAGTTGTGTTTGCAGATAATTTTTTTTTTTAAAACTTTTTTAATGAGATAGTTATATATTCTTTATTAAGTCAAGAAATTGTTCTGGTCTTGTCGATTTATATTCTGAGTACATGTGGGTCTCGTTGTTTATCAATGAATGAAAACAACGATAATTTTATAGGGTTGTGTATACTATAAGGTTTGTTATGTTACTTTTAGTCTTAGATTAAAAAAAAAAAGTTTAAATCTCCTGAATCAAAATTAAGATATTTGAAACATATGAAGATAAAATATTAAAATTAACATCCTTTGATTATATATCTTTCATATTAAAACGTTTTAAACAACTGAAAAATGATAAAGCCAATTCATATCGTCTAGTCCACGGAAGTGTCAAAGCATTCACTTCCTATATAGTCTCTACCATAATTTATAAGCAGACATCAAGTTAACAGAATATCTGTCTAAAGAGCTTGAAAAACAATATTGTGAATCTGTGGTCATATTACCAGAATTAAGAAGCCAGAGTATATAACACTTTTTTCCCCTGAAAAGAAGAATATATACGATTAATTGGATTACTGACTTACTGAGTATATCTTTTAGGACATACTTCCAAGCAAAATTTTGCCGCTAAAGTAATTAAGGGACTGTCCTCCCAATGATACTCCTAATTACAAAATAATTACTAAAAGATATACAAAGAAATTATTATGGTTAGATTTAAATATTTTATATACATGCTGCCATCTTATATCCTCGTAAGCAAACCACTAATGTTCTTTTTCGTATTCAATGTTTTGACTGGATCACCATTTGTTACTTTTACAGAGATTTCAGAATGAAATATAGAAATGGCCCCGTATTTGTGGTATGATTACTAGGCAAAATTGATGAGAGAAAAATAATATATCTTTGTTCAGCCAATGATTTTAATGATCATCCTAGAATGAGATTTCTTATTGTATCGGTTTCTTCCAATTACTACTAAGCTATAGCTACTGTTGGACTCCAAATCTCCTCCGCCTGACATTGGATCCTTTTTCTTCTAACACCATATATTTATATGATCACAACCATGGTTGCCGCAATTGTTTAAAGTGATATAATTTTCCAACCTCAAATTTGTCACCTTGAACAATTTGAGTCACACCTAAATCTCTCTGTATATATTCCTTATTGATATATAATTTTCTTTTGAGGGATTTTGAGTAATAAATTTGCTGTCCGCACTTAAAATCTTTGTATGCCTATACGTACACCTAAATATAAATCTTGCTTAAGAGGGAACTATATGGTTGGAGAGATTAATAGACATTAATATTTAAGTTGAAAGATTGTAGATGAGGTTATGCTTAGATATTTATTAGTTGGAGTAGATATATATATTTTTTGAGTAGATTGTTGTTTTGGTGCTTTAATTTAATCGAAATTAGTCCTGGAATTTCCTTAAAAGAAGAATATATATACATATGGAAAGAGAGATGAGAGAGAGAGAGAGTGTGTGTTTCGAACACTTCATCAAAGTTCAAAAAAGGTGGTGTTGTGGATAACCAAGCATTTTTTTTTTTTTATGATTGAGTGGTTGTATACATCGCTTTGGCTGCTGATCTATTATACTGCATGTTTTGAAGGCATTTTGAGTTGGTTTTAAAATGGCATATATTAAAGTGGGTAATGCCGTCGTGACCTGCTTTAAAAGCGGCATATATTAAAGTGGGTAATGCCCTCGTGACCTAGGCATATTATTTATATAGTTTTACTTAAACAGCATTTTTAGAGCACTTGTTAATATTCATAAATAATTGATAAATAAATAAAAAGATAAATAAATAAACTCATTCATTGGTGGTTGTGGAATGGTTCTCAATTTTTTAGTAATATTAACGTATGCCTTTCAAATATATATTAACACCTTGACAGCATAATATCATAATTAATAAAAGAACACTATAATATTGAGAAATTTTGAATAGGATACTCTCACAGTGAGACTTCTATCCATAAAATGATATGCGTGGCACCACATCGAATCTTATGCCCCATTTTACCTCTATTATTGTGCTAAACAAAATTCCTATAATATGATGATGAAATCAGTCAAGATATTGTGACGTGTGCTCTTTCTGATATCAGTGTTATTTCCATATGTTTAATTCTTCTAATTGATTATAGTAAACAATGACAACCATTATCACTTGTCTCTTACAACTCAGCTTATGATCATTTTAACCTATTCGATTGGCCTACTCGTCTTCAATTTGATCCATTGTGTCTTACAGCAAATATAATCTTTAACTTCTTTTTTTTTACTTTGTGTAAGGATGGTCTTCAAGTATTTATTCTCTAGAGTTTGTCCTTGTGATGCGTCCAATCAAGATTGCGGATTAGGCTATTTAGCATCCCCTTCTAATTCGATTATTCGTGATCTTCATAATTTTTTCAAAAAGGCAAACATTTTGTAGTTTTATTCTAGATGTTGGCCCTTCAAGTCGCTCTCTTTAATCAGCTCCATTGGCTTCATTTTCTTTGTGATTTTTCCTTTTGAACAAGCAAAATACCTTCTAGTTGGACTTCAATTCTTCACATTTAGAGAATGAATTTCTTGTTGCAATTATTTTTTTATTCTTTTCCAATTTTCCATTCGTTTTCACAAGTTCTAATTTTCAAAATTCTGAGTCTTGCAAAGAAAATCATTTTTTTGTCTTTTTTTTTTTTTTTTCGTTTTGTTTTTTGTTCAAATTCGCTATCAATGACACTTCACAGTCTACTCTTCTTATATGTATTTTTGTTCAATAAACTCATATCTCAAAAACCTTTCAGTTTATTTTGCACCAAAAACAGTGTTGGAGTAAATTCTCAATTAATTATGGACTTTATTCCTTGATACTTACTTTAAATATGCTTCTAGAAAGCGAATGCTCATGCAATATTGGATGCTTCAATTTCTACGTTCTATTTCACTCCTTGAAACACGTTGTAGAAAGCAATTAACTACAGCTGCATGCTAGTGGAGTAACATTAAATTATTCAGGAAAAATCATTCTGTTTTTGGACATTATTAATCGGTCCAAGAACTTGCGCCCCGCCAGCAGAACGGGATTAGCAGGGCAGAGGAGTGAGGGGCCCACAGGGATCGTGCCTCTCCGGTCAATAAGATTTTTTCAAGGGTTCCAAGTGTAATTTGGATTACATCATGCAATATTCAGGAAAAATCATTCAGTTCGGCTCTCTCTGCCCGCCAGACCAGCTGGGGTCAACAGCTTGTACGTGCCTTAACTAGCCATGCAAAATTAGTTAAGGGCTGGAGTCATCTACAGCCAAGTGTAGTGAACTATTGGGTGGACAATGATGATCAGAATAATTAGACAGATGTCAATACTCTGTTTGTCATGATCCAGGTTAGATGGATAACATAAATTCGGTGGCTGTTAATAAAGAAATCTTGCCACGTGGCAAGAACACCTGAATTCCAGGAAAAGTTAGTTAAGGGAATGATCCCCATTATGCATCAAGGAGCAAATGTTTGTATTAAACTATTAATTAATGATTAGTGATTTTTAGCTATAACAAAATCTTCTAATCTCCATTTGCTCTTTTATGTAATTGCTTCTTGTTACATTTCACGAGTTTTTTTTTCCTAATTGACATACATCTTCTGACACTAAGTCAAATATCTATCGGATCCTACAGATGAATTTTATTTATTAAACAGTTCAAAAATCTATTCTCATAATCAAGAGATCTGTCTACACCTTTATAGGAAAATTGCCACATTTTTCTGACTATATGAATTTGAACCTTGCCCATGACAATAAGAGCAAGTGGGATGCAACCACCGTGGCAGCCCACGAAATTCTACATTTCACGAACTAAATCCAAGCTTTTCAATGCATTTTTGCTATATTTGATATTGAACAAATCATGGAATAAGTGTAGAGAAAAGAAACATTTAGACAATGAAAATTGGATAGAATCAAAGCTCCAAACAATATTAATTGAAAAAGTCAATTAGTTTATTCAATTAAGCTTAAAAGACATTCAAATATATATATATATATATATATATATCATTTTAAAAAACTAATATGAAGATAGATGAAACCCAAATGCTTCAATTAATATTCAAATATGCATTCCAGTTATCATGATTTCACCCATAAATTATCAGGACGAACTAAAAATTTATAAGAATGCATAGATGATTATTATTGCACAAACGAACTAAAAACTTGCAATTATTTAATGCACACACCAATGAGAGCGATATGCTATTCCAAACTTTGTCACCTTGGAATTTGAAGTTACAAATTGTTGAAAGAAAAACCAAAAATTCACTTGTTGATATATTGATGGATTTGTAAATAATAAATTTGTTATTAATAAATAATAATCTTTGTATACCTTTATATACACCAAAATCTTTTCTTGAGAGGGAACTATTGTTGAAGAGTTCGTTTATATTATCTAATATTTGAGTTGAAAAATTATGGACGAGGTTATGTTTTGAAATTTATTAGTTACAACAAACTTTTGTGTGGTGCATTGAATGGAAATTAATTCTGGAATTTCCTTAAAAAAAGAAAAGATTATTTATAGCGTGGTTCACATGGAAGTGGATTGATTCGAACACTGTGTCAAAGTTCTAAAGGTAGTGTTGTGGATAATTAACGAGGCAATTTTGATGATTGATTGATTGATTTGTAAACAGGTTTTGTAGTTTTGGCTGCTGATCTACTATATATATTGATGTCATTTCGAGTTGGTTTGGCTGCTTTAAAATCACATATATTATAGTGGGTAATCATCGGGTGACTTGATGATTGAAGTGTCACCTTTGGATCGATGGACGTATTCATCGTGTTAGCTAGTCAGTGTTTCAAGGGAACAAGTTAATATATATCCATGAACAACTAATAAATAAATTATGTAAAAAAATAATAATAATAATAAAATAAAAATTAAATTGACACATTGATTATTTGTGGATCATCTCTCAATTTTCTAGATGTTAATGGTACATGTTAACATGTATCATTATGGTACATGTTAAGGGAACAAGTTAATATATATCCATGAACAACTAATAAATAAATTATGTAAAAAATAATAAAAAAATAAAAATTAATTTGACACATGGATTATTTGTGGATCATCTCTCAATTTTCTAGATGTCAACGGTACATGTTAACATGTATCATTATGGTACATGTTAACATCACTCATACTTTAGTAATAACATAACATCATAATTAAAGTGAAAGCACTATAATATTCGGAAAAATTTGGGATGGGATGGTCTCACCGTTTGGCTTCTATCAATAAAAATAATATATGGCACTAAAATGAATCTTATGTCCCGTTTTACATCTGTTATCAAATAATAAAATTCCTTTAATAATGTTTCAAAAGAAATTCCCATAATAATGACATAATTTATCAGTGAAGATATAACTTTGCTGATTCCAGTGCTATTTTCATTTTTTGGATGCTTCTGATCACAGCAAACAATGACAACCATTATCAAGTGTCTCTTACAACTCAGTAGTTATGATCATTTTAACTTACTCAATCTTACTCGTCTTCAATTTGATCCACTGTTTCTTACAGCAAATATGGTCTGCAACTTTTATTTTCTTGAAAGAATAGTCTTCAAGTTAATTTATTCTCTAGACTTTGTCCTTGTGATGCGTCCAATCACTATTTAACATCCCTTCTAATTCGTGATCTTCATAATTTTTCAGAAAAGAAAACATTTTGTTCTTATATTCTAGATGTTGGCCCTTCAATTCAAATGCTTCATTTTCTATGATATTCTTCCTTTTCAGTAAGCAACATATCTTCTAGTTGGACTTAAAATTTTCAAATATAGAGAATGAATTTCTTGTTGCAATTTTTTAATTATTTTTCCCAATTTTTCATTTGTCTTTGCAAGTTCTATTTTTAAAAATTCTGAGTCTGGTGTAAAAAAATCTTTCTTTTTTTCTTTTTTTTTTTTTTCTAATTTGCTATGAATGACACTTCACAGTTTCTATATCTACTCTTCTCGTATATGTTTTCGTTCAACAAACTCATTTCTCAATTTATTTTGCACTAAAAACAGTGATTAAAGTTGGCTTCTCAATTGTTTTTTCAGAAAAAAAAAAAAAAGTTGCCTTCTCCATTAATGAAGTATGGACCTTATTCCTCGATACTTTACATTAAATATCCATTTAGGAAGCGAATGGTGCGTGCAGTATTGAATGCTTTGATTTCTACATTCTAATTTACTCCTTGAAACACTCAGTCGAAAGCAATTAACTGTAGCTGCATGCTATTGGAATTAACATTATTCAGGAAAAATCGTTATATTTTTGGAGATTATTAATCGGTCAAAGCTCTTGTGCTGAGCAGCAGAACTGGATAAAGATGAATAAATCCGAGCTATATGAGTTTAGCAAATTTTTTTCTTATAATGGAGACACCAACATCTGTTAAGCTCAACCATATGTAAGTGAGATCTAATATGAACTTGAGGGTGAAAATGCGAAAGGTCCTTTTTTTTTTCCCCTAGTACTTATGGGGGCGTTAATTGGTTCAAAATTGAAAACAGATTTTTTAAAAAAAAAAAAAAACATTTGAAATGTATTTTAGTATTACAGAATTGAATTCTTTGGATTCAAAAAGTAGAGAGAGAGAGGTGTCAGAGATGTGTGGTTTGGGAATGAAAAAGAAACGAGCAGCGATGATTTCTGGGGAAAAAAAAAGAATAAATTTATTCGAACTTTAATATGTAACAAAAAAAACTTAGAAAAACGGCTGTTTCTTGTTTTCCAACCGTTTCATGAATTTTGGATTGTGTTGAGAATTGCATCCGAAACACTAATTAAATATTTTAGAAAAGACAAATGTTTGTATTTCATATTTAAAAAAGAAAAACAAAGAATCGGATTAAAATTTTAAGATACATGTACTTTCACTGTAATTTATATTGGGCTATCGAATTAATCATCGAATAATTATAGATGGAAAAAGAAGAAGAATGTCATTAATGAAAAACAAACAATATCAAAGCTCCAAGCTATATTAATTGGCAAAAGTTTTTTTTTTTTTTTTTAAATACCACGTAAATAGAAGCAACTTGAATCTGAAACATTGTCACATTAAATGAATGTTGTTTCTAAGCAAATTAACCACATTGTACAATGGTTATAAAAGCTGCTTCTAGAGTATACTTGATGAAAAATTGAATTAAATTGAACTTGTAACTTTCAAATACATATATTTCATTCATAGAGTTAATATGGGGATTGAACTTAAATGAAACCCAAATGCTTCCATTAATATTTCAAAAAATGCAAATCAATTATTATTTTACTTGTTAATTATCAAGACGAACTACAAATTATGAGAATGTATAGACGATTATTATTATTCTTATTATATTTGAAAAGAATGTAAAGATGGTTATTATTGCATTTGGTCACGTTTAACAAAATTATAAGACAAGTATTAAGTTGATTCGTTATAAATTTATAGAATAAAAGCATTTGTCATCTTTTATATACGATTTAATAGTATCATATGCTATATAAAAGTATTTATTAAAGGGGACAATCTTTATTATATTCCTCCATACCATAATATAAAGTGGAAGAGGCCATAGTCCTTCAAGTTATAAAATATGGTAGCAATAAAGGGTGTATGAAAAACCAATGCACATATAAAAAACCAATGCAACAAATTACCAATATAATTTGGTAACAGAGAATCTTCATTTAATCTGGTAATAACCTTCATGTCACTGTACCATAGGTGGTATTTAAAAATCCTCCTAAAATGAAAAATAATCTCAGTTTACCCTAACTTTTCAAAATATTAACTAAAAAACCTTCCACCGTCCATCAAAAGCGGTTTTCATCTAAATTTTTAGTGGCTTTGTGACAAAAACAATAAAATACCTAAATAACCTGACTATATTGAAAAATTATAAAGTAAAAACCAAAAAATGAATCATTTACCAAACTACCCTTTCATAACCAAAATAAAAATAAAACATTAATAAAAATAAAAATTTTTAGAATTTAGAATTAAATTTATATAAAAACGAATAAATAAATTACAATTTTAAATAACTAAAATAATATTACTATTAAATATAAATTAAATAAAAAAATTCCATTTAAGAGATCAATTAAAAATTAAAAATTAAATAAAAAACTTCCATCAGATCTCTATCATCCATTTTAAGATGGACGGTGGTAATTAATTTGAAAAAAATTAAAAAAATCTAGTGTCGACATGATTTTTTGGTTGACGAGAATTCAATGTCCAATACCTGCAATCAATGTCGAACTGCACAAATACCAAGGACAAAGTAGAAAATAGAAAGGCAAGAACAGAAACAACACAGATTTTACGTGGTTCAGCAAGTGTGTCTACGTCTACGACTGTCTCTCTTCAATTCGACAGAGTGACAGTATATTATTTTCTCTGTCTCTCTGTTACAATAAATTCAGTCTCTATTTATAGAGAAAGAGACGTTACAGTTTATGTAGAGATAAAATAGGAGGAGAATCCTGAATTAATTACACTTCATAATCAATTAGAGTAAAATCAGGAAATTGCTTCGTAAAGCTCGGGATCACGTTGACTTAGTTTAAACTTGAATTAACTTCCAATTCTGATGAGAGAATTACGACAAAATCGGGTCACTGCTTTTTCTGGAAGACTTCATTTTCTAATTGTTCATTGTACGAGCTAGAGTCTGTCTTGGATAACCTCGAGCTAGACCCTACTCTGAGTAACGAGCTGGATGCTGAGGAGCTGAGAGCTCTATCCTGCTAGCTGTGAGCTGGAGGTAACTAGCTGCGAGCTGCGAGCTGGGTTCAGCGAGCTGCGAGCTGGATGCTGAGACCTGAGAGCTGGGAGCTCATTAGCGAGCTGAGACCTAAGAGCTGGGAGCTCATCAATGAGCTGAGACCTGAGAGCTGTGAGCTGTGAGCTCATCAGCGAGCTGAGACCTGAGAGCTCATCAGCGAACTGAGAGCTGAGAGCTGGGTTCGTTCTTTGGATCTTAGGTTTTGTCTATTAGATTAACCCTCTGGGTCAGTTTATTGGGCTTTTACCAGTCCATTTACACAGCCCAAATTATACCCACAACATCTAGTAAAAATAAAAAATAATTAGTAAGAACAACAACATGCATATGAACAACAACAAAAAAAAAACAAAACAAAACAAAAAACAAATTAGCAGATGAACAACAGCAACAGATGAACAACAACAAAATAATCCAATTGCATTTTTTTTCAACATATAGGTTCAATGTGAAAAAAAAAAAAAAAAAAAAAGAAACCCACCATCACAATCAACAACCAACATTTGAGTTCAATGTAGCGAAAAAAAAAATTACATTTATTTTTAAACATTTGAATTCACCAACAATTAATTTAAATTAAAAAAAAAGAAAAAAACCTCATACCAAGATGTTGGTTTACCGACAACTATCATCACAATCAGCATACCAAAGATGGAGCAGCGAACCCAACCTAGAATCACATTGGCAGACCCACCCCACCCAACGTAGAATCGCATCGACCATCACAACCAACCCAAAATCATCTGCAAATAATACACTCAAATAAACAACACCCATACTCAGCCCATCGTCAAACTAACACTGCCACTGTCGCCCATCATAAAACTACCTAATACCACCCAACACACCCAAACCCCTACCACCCAACCATATGCAGAGAGAAAGAAAGAGTGAGGAAAAGAAAAGGGAAGAGATTCAGATCCAAAGGTGAGGAATCGATTATCAAAGCCAGCTCCTGGGTTCAACGATGAAAGAAAGAGGAATCATTTGTCGTACCATACCAATAAAGGTTGGTGAGTAATGGTTTGGGTATGGGTTAGTTTGAGTGTAGATCGGGTTAAACGAGCATCAACCATGGTTGGGAGAGAGAGAGAGAGAGAGAGAGAGGTGAGCGATGCGATGAGAAAGGCTGAGAAACTGTGAGGGTTTTAAGAGAGACAATAAGATTATTTTTTTGCCCTTGATCTTAACGAATTTGTTAAATTTTGGATGAAAACTTCCAACTCACCAACGGTTGGGTCATTTTAGCTATTATTTTCAATACCAAGGGTGGTTTGATATTATTTTCAATTCCAATGGCTAAAATAATAATTGCTCTTTTTAAATAAAAAAATTGAAAGCAACTATTTGCTCATCCACCTCTATAATCAACTATCAATTACTCTTTAAATGTGTAGCCATTTTATTTCCTTTACAATTCATACCTTTTATGTAGATACAGCCTTGTACCTCAATTATTTTACTTCTTTTTTATTTTTAGCAACTTAAGATTTAAACAAATTAACACATTACTCCTCAATAGGAGTGGTTGAATACATCTTCGTTCTATTAAATTACAAGGTCTAGTGTGAGTCTTCTCTTATAGGAGTAGTCATCTCCCGATTGTAGGAGTAATCATCCAGGTCGTACTATCAATGATCGATCTCGATTGGTCCTTGTAATCATTTGTATTAAACAAAAAACAAAAAAAACAAAAAAAAAACAAAAAAAACAAATTATGTCATAAGGAAGGTCATGCTATCTTATTGGAACTAATAACATTGTAGGGATTAAAATTAACCATTAAGTTGAAATTCAAAAATCCACAAACATTAAAAGGTTTAAAAAATATATATAAGAATTAAAAACTTAAAAGGATAAAACCTTTTTGTAAGTGCATTGTAGTTTGTTTCTCATAATTAGGAGAAACCGAGTTAGCAGCTTTAATTTTAATATAATTAAAAAAAAAAAAAAAAAGTGATGGTTCAATTACAATAACCCATTGGCCCCAAATGGCACCAGCCATTCAAAGATACTTATTTTATTTTTGAGTATGCACACAACAAACATGATCTGAAAATAATTCTCATTCAAGAGAAGATGTCTCCATATACTTCATAATTTTGTAAGTAATTGTAAGAGTCAAACCTTTATCACACAAAAGTAGAAGAAAAATATATAAACTACTTAAGGGTACAAGGGAATGTACACATGCCAAAATTTATAAAATTAGATTTGTTAGTGAATAGTAGACCTAAAAACCTAAATTGATAAAGGTAAAACTATAGCATTTAAGATAAATATCAATGATTCAGTTTGAAACAATTAAATATTTTCTAGGAATCCATGGATATCGATCTTTGAACTTCTCCGTAAACATGTATTGTCAGACATAGATACAAACGCAAGGTACTAAAATCTTACCAAAGTTGCAAGTATGATCATAAAATTTTGAGGATAGGATAAAAATATACACTGCTGTACAGATTTTATATAATTACCGAATTTGTTAATAGCCATTCAATTTCAATTGAAGATTTTATAAAATTATACATTAAAATTTTTTTTTATAAAAAAGTCTTATAATTGACTCTGCATAGTTACGTGTAATCATGCAGAGTCATAATAGACCTTTCTATAGAAATTTGTTGAATTTGTAAATATATAATTTTTATAAACCTTTCTATAGAAATTTAGTAATATATGAATGTATGTATGTATGCATGGCAATATATTCCCTCTAAAAAGATTATATTTGCAAGTCCAGCGACGAAATCTAGAAAATGCGTGGTCATGTGCATGTATTCAATTGCAAGAGCAGACGACAAAAAGTCAAAAATAGTACCACACCGCATTGCTATAAATCCAACGATCTGAGACTGCATTTTTCACACACCAAAACTCAAAAAACAGACAAAATGGCCGCTTCCTCTTTCTCTTCTTTCCTTCTCCTTTTCTTCTTCTCTCAACTCATTTCCACTACATTCTCGTCAATGCATGAATTCTACGGCGACCCTTTGGTCCAACAGGTTGTATCATCCGACGGTCGTCATGATCTCTTGACGAGTGCGGAACAGCATTTCTTGGCATTCAAGAGAAAATATGGTAAAACATACCCTACACAAGAAGAAGAAGACTACAGGTTCGGCGTGTTTATGTCTAGTTTGCGCCAAGCAAAGCGCATCCAAATCGAGGACCCCACTGCTGTTCATGGAGTTACCAAGTTCTCTGATTTAACAGTATCAGAGTTTCGGCAAATATACTCTTCTCCGATTAAGCTCCCAAATGATATACAGCCAAAAGGTGTTAATATTATGGCTCCCCATCTCTCATCAGAACCTCCTGCGTCGGTGAATTGGACTGAAAAGGGCGCCGTTACCAGAGTTAAAAATCAGGTGAATTTTGTTTTTTATTAATGAATTTTGTTACCTCAACTCGGCGGGATGGATTTGGCAACCTAGTTAGGATATCTCTATTTTTCTTGATATTCTGTTTTGATATTGCTTTATTAGGGGAAAAAAATTGTCTAGGGTGATTGTGATGATTGCTTTACTAATATTATCTAATATTGTTATTTATAGGGAAAATGTAATAGTTGCTGGGCATTTGCAACCATTGCTGTTATAGAGGGAGCGTATTTTCAAGCTAATGGCAAGCTTGTTGAGCTGAGTGAACAACAGCTGATAGATTGTTCTAAAAATGTAAAACCGTTTCTTAGTTAATTGTATTTTATTTATTGAAGAACACATTGATATTGCATAATAACACTGTCACTCAAGATTTTATCAAAATTTCGCAGTACGGTGTAAATGGTACATGCAACCACGGGTGTTGTGGTGGGCATCGTTTGATGGCCTTCAGGTACGTCAAAAAATGCGGTGGTGTTATGGCAGAAAAAGATTATCCGTACAGTAGTAAAGATACTGTATGCAAAGAAGAAAAAGACAGTTGTTCCAGTACTAGAGAAAATGACCAGTGTCCAGTTTGTGACGTGAACAAAATCACTGCATCTATAGATAAATACCATTACATTCATGGTCAAGATAAATTTGCTGCTCATTTGAGTGAACATGGCCCTATTGCAGGTAATATTAACGAATATTATCTTCGAAGTTCATATTTAGTTTCTTTATTCTTCAGTATCTTCTGCTCTTCTTTCAAATTTTCGATTAGTAAGCATCTGTAAATTTGAAAGAGTGGAAGGCAAAACTTGTTTTAACCATGCCTCGCCTCTATGTTAAACATGGCAGTGAGCGTCGAACTAGATTTGCTAAAAACTTATCAAAGTGGAGTTTTGTGCCGCAACAAAATAAATTCCCCTCCGGGTGCTGATATTATTGCGCATGCAGTGGCTTTGGTGGGTTATGAAAATAGGGCTACTACAGATGAAATATTTTATTGGATCGCTAAGAACTCTTATGGAGAGGACTATGGAGAAAATGGATATTTCAGGATCTGCAACGACACCCTATTGAATGACTGGGCCATAATAGCATTTGCTAAAAAAGATGAAACGGCCTCTACCCCGCCCTCGCCAGTTTATGAGCTTAATTAAAGATTGCGTGGGAACTCTTGCATGTTTGTATGTATATATGAAGGAGTTAGCATCTGATCAGTACTATATATATATCGTCATAATCATGGATCTCTTATTTCATGTTATATAGGTGTGTCATCTCTAAATAAAATTTCTATGTATAACAATGATGATCAGTCAAGATATTGTTACGCTTGCTGATCTTGATGTTATTAATTTCCATGTATATGTTCACATATATGGTTTCTACGTGACTATTCACTATTGAGTAATCAGCACCATCTACAATTCAGGGATAATTAATTAGAAGTTTAGTGGGTTTGTTTATACCATTACCAAATTTTGATTCAAATTTGACTTTAATATCAACCTATTCATTCATTTTTATCCAATCAAGGGTGGAAAAATGTGAAATAATGATATGTAACTAACACTTTAATTGAACGCAAATGAATGGGTGAAAATTAGAGTCATAAATATAAGTCAAAATTTTATGTTGATATAGTGACCCGTTCAAATATATAATTTTTTTTTTTAATGAGCAGTTAAAAAATTGATAAAAAGCTATATTATTAGATTTTTAGATAATGTATCCAAATACTTAATTATTGTAATATATTTTATGGATTGTTTTAAGAAAACAATTCCCAAACAAATTTTTGAACCACGCAAAATTGGCTACACACAACTAATAAACTAGTTTTCGATTACAATGAAGATATTTACCTCTCTCTCTCTCTCTCACTATATATATATATATATATATATATCACTAATTATGAATATTAAAAAAATACAGCTATTGGTAAGAGAGAGCTATGTGGAAAAAAGAAGTAAAACGAAAACAAGATACTTATGCCTATCCACCCACTTAAAAAAGCTATTTATAATAAAATCATCAAAATATGAGCAACACTTTATATATATATATATATATATATATATATATTGATATTTTGCTTCTCATAAGACTAATTCTCAGATTTTATAAACAAAAATATCCTAAGTAACAACAATTCTGTAAATTAAACAAAATAAAAGTTCAACTGTTCTGTCTAATTGAAATTAGTACAAGCGAGCTTGGAAAATGTAAAAACCATTTTTTATAAAAAAAATGACAAAAATGTCACATAACATATCATTAATATATTTTGTAAGTTACAAAAAAATTCAGCTATCAAAATAATAAAATGAAGCATATTATAAGATCAAATGCTCTGTAATGTTACAACAGACTTTATATCATCCTCAAACGTAGATTTATGAATATTTTTATTACTCTAGTTTTAATTATATCTAAGTCGATGAATTTGGGAGTGTTTTCCTTGAATAAAAAAGAGAAGATTTTTTAGTACTAGAAGAGAAATTTTAGAGAAATACTTTAATTAGTTTATGGATCTGTCTGACGTCAATCATTTGTTTTCTTTTTTGGGTCATGTGGCACATTAATACTTGTCATAAACATTGTATTTTTGTAGGTTTGCAAATAATGGAAATCCAGTTGTAGGGGTGGAAAAAATAATTGAGACCGACATGATCCGTACCGGCCCAAAAATATCGATTTTCATTTACATTTCGAGTCAAATCGGGTCAGGTCTATTTTCAGAGCGATTAATTTCAATTTTGGATCGATTTCAAATTAAAAACTTACCTTACCCAACAAACTAACCGACCATTAAAAGAAATTGAGAACATAAAGCCATGTACACTCTCTCACTTATCAAACTAGCCATACACTTCCATCCTTAGCCAACACCACCTCTCCGCCCCCTCCCCCCCCCCCCTTTCTCTCATCTTTTCTCTCCTTTTCTTCTTCTTTCCTCACTTTGCCAACCCCTTCACTTTGCTTTTCTCTTCTTTTCTTCTTCCTCCTCCTGCTCTTCCTCCTCGTCTCTCAAATCCACATCTCGTCCTCTGAAAAAATTGCAAAAGCCTGGTGTTCCCTTGATTTCCACAAATGGGTTTCGATTTGGGTACCTATTCAAGACCCCAACACCTAACATCCACCATTTGATCCAAAATAGAACTGAAAGAGAGACAGATCCGATTCTTGTTTTCCCCACTTTGACTTTCTAGGTTTTAATCCAGCTTTTCATAGCATCATTAAGATTCTATTTTTTGATTTAATTGGGATTGGGATTTATTCATTTGCTTGGAATGTGAATTGTTGTTTTGATGAATTGGGAATCTATTGTTTTCGAACTTGGCTGAATATTGGGTTACTAGATGTTTAATGTTGGATAAACAATTATTTTATTATTATTGACTATAAAATTTTTTATATGTTCTTCAACTCTTGAAAATAATAATTATCTATTTACTTGGAATGTAACAATAGAGAATTTCTGAGATTGTTTTCAAGATTGCATATTATGATTGTATTACAGTACTCTGGAACAATCATCAACTTATATACTAACATAGTTTAGTTAGTTAGGATTCTAACTAACTTGAGCTAAGGTGGACTAATGAGAGCTTGCTGAAGAGACTACAAATGAACCAATCTTATGTTGACGAGTATAAAGAGATTCACAAGAGAACGGAGTATTAACAAGTATTAGCTTGCCTTAACATTCCCCCTCAAACTGATGGTGGATTTATCTATTATCAATTTGTCATTTAACTTATCAAACTAAGCAGTTGGCAAAGGCTTGGTAAAAATGTCAGTAACATGTTCTTCAAATGGGACATACTGACATCTAGAACATTAGCAACAATAATATCTCGTATGAAGTGAAGATCAAGCTCAATGTGTTTAGTTCAAGAATGTAGAACCGGATTATGAGCTAGAGAGGTTGCACCAATATTATCACACCAAATAACGGGGATGTTGAACATAAACATGTGCAACTCAGACAAAAGAGATAATGCCCATAATATTTCAATTGTAGCCTAAGCTAAAGCACGATATTTGGCTTCTATACTTGATTGAGCAACTACATGCTACTTCTGTGCACTCCATGAGATCATATTATCACCTAAAAATAGACATAGTCCTGAAGTTGACTTTCTGTCATCTAGATAGCTACCCCGATCGACATCAGCAAAACAAGTAAGCTGAAGCTATAAAGAAGTTTTGAAATGCAAACCATAACTGAGAGTGCCTTTAATGTACTTTAAGATACATTTGCAAGCAAGCCAATGGGAGGTTGTACGAGATGCCAAGTATTGGCTGAGTTTGTTTACTGCATATGACAGGTCAGGATGAGAAATAGTTACATATTGTAGTGCCCCTATTGTTCTTCGATACAATGTAGGGTCAGAAAAACACTCTTTTGAGTCTTTTGTCAATTTGCTGCCATATACCATTGGAGTTGGACATGACTTGGAATGATACATGTTTGTTTTTTTTTTTTTTTAAATATCAGTGGCATACTTGGTCTGTGAGAGATGTAACCCAGAAGTTGCCCTCACAATTTCAAAACTGAGAAAATAATTTGGATTTCTAAGTGTTTTTAAAGTAAAAGAAGCTTGCAATTGAGAGATGACCTTTGTAATAAGAAGAACCAGTTGCCAAAATATCATCAACATACACTAACACTAAACCAAACATGTATCTATTATTTGAATGAATAAAGAGCTATCAACCTTTGAATTAAGGAATCCATATGAGAGAAAAGTTGTTTTTAGCTTGTCATACTAGGCATGAGGTGCTTGCTTCAACCCATATAAGGATTTATTTATTTTACAAACATGTTGAGACATTTGAGGATGAATGAAATCCTCTGCTTGAATCATATACATTGTTTCTTGTAGATCACCATTGAGGAACGCATTATTAATGTCTAGTTGTTTTATTTGCCACTACATTAAGACAACTAATCTGAGTACCACTCTTATTGTTGAAACTTTTACAACCAGACTAAAAGTTTCAAAGTAATCAAAGCCACCATGTTGATGAAAACCCTTGGCAACAAGTCTTTCCTTTTACCTTTATATGCTACCATTTGCATTATATTTAACTTTAAACACCCACTTGTTTCCTATGACATTCATATTGCAGTGACAAGGTTCTAAAGACAAAGTGTTGTTCTTGATTAGAGCAATATATTCATCCTTTATAGCGGGTTTCCATATATTGTCAGCTAAAGCTTCACTAAAAGTTTTAAGTTCAGAAGATGCTGACTGTGGATTGGTCATTTCATTTGTAAGGGCACTCATTTATCTAGCTTTGTGTCTAGTCAACATAGCATAAATAGATGAAGGTGGTTGTTTGGTGATTGGAATATCAATGACAAAAGGAACTACATGATCTGTTAATTTAGGTGATGAGGGGTTATGAATATATGGTTGAGGTGCATGGTGTGTTTTAGTGTGATTTGATTTATTGATGCATGATGCATGATCAATATGTAAGTGCAACTTAGATGCAAGTGGAGTGTGCAGGATCGATATAAAAAGACTAGAATCACTAGAAGTTGTAAACACTGCAGTAGATGAGAAAATAGGAGAATATAGAAATTCATATTCATGAAAAATCACATCTCTAGAGACATACACCTAACCTAAAAGATTGAAGGATTTATAGCCTTTTTTGTTGAAGGCAATAACCAATGAAAATGCATTTTGTGGAATGAAAGGTAAACTTGACTCTATAATAAGGTCGTAAGAAAGGATAGCAAGTAAAACCACACACTTTTAGCTCATTATGGTTTGGTTTGTGATGATAGACCATTTCATAAGGTGATTTATGGTTAAAAACTAGTGTAGGGAGTCTACTGATTAAGTGAGTAGTTGTGGTAAAAGATTCCCACCAAAATTGAAATGGCAAATGAGCATGTGAAAGCAAAGTTAGGCTTGTTCAACAATATGCCAATGCTTTCTTTTAGCTAGAACATTTTGTTCGTGTGAATAAGCACAAGAAAATCAAAATTGAATTCCTTGTTTTTCAAACAAATGTTAAAGAGATTTAAACTCCATACCAAGGTCACTTTGAAGTATTTGAGCTTTGTGCTAAACCTAAGTTTTGCAGTGTTTTTAAGAAAAGAGAAAAAATCTTTAACTTGAGATTTTACTTGAAAAGGGAAGATCCATGTATATTTAGTAAAATGGTCTTTGAAATGAATATAATATTTGAAACATGAGAAGAAAGAACAGGTGTTGGTCTCCATATATTAACATAAACCAACTTAATAAGAGCTGAAATTTTAGTTTTAGATATAGAGTAAGGCAGTTGATGAGCTTTACCACATTAGCAATCATGACATAACCTATCATACTGAGATGGAACTAAATTTTTTAATAGTTTAAGTACTTGACTCATCACTCAAAAGGATGGATGGCCTAATTTTTGATGCCATAGATTTATTTGAGTAAGCTTTGAAGATAGATCATTAGAATTCACAAGAATTGCAGCATTGCAACTTTTATTTATATCACAAAGATGGTTAAAATGAAAAGTGCATTTGTACAAACTCAATACATCTTCTAAAGATGACTTATTAACATATGAACAAGAGTTTGAACTGTTATATGTATAAGAAAGGTTCAAATTGACTCTTTCAACAGTGACACTAGAACAAGCTAACTGACTTTCAGTATTTGACACATAGGAGACCATCTTATTATCTACAGCACACTTGAAATTTGACAGAAAATTTTGTGAACCCAACATCCAAGCCAGAGAGCTTGTTTGTGTTTGAAAGTGAGAGCTCAAGATGGTATAATCCATCTTTCTGTACCCCTTGAAGAAGCACTCTCTTTGAATTTTGATACTTTATCATGCAACCATAAGCATCAAATTAACTATAGCATTATTATCTTTGGCAAATTGTGATTTGCTCAATAAGTTTTAATGATGTTAGGGACATACAAGATGTGGTTGAGATAAAGAGATTTAATGGGCTATGTGTGTGATGGAATTATGGAAAAACCAATGTGTGAGATGGGTAGTTCGTTACCATTTCCAACAGTCAACTTCTCTAGTCCTTTGTTCTCATTCTTGAGGCTGAGTTTGGCAAGCTCTGAGGTGCAATGATTAGTTGCCCCACTGTCTAAGCACCAAGCAATTTCGGCTCTATAATCATGAGAATAAGTTTGAGAGGTTGGATAAATGGTGTTTGTTTGCTACATATGTCCTTAAAGATTAACATGATAACCTTAAAAATTCCCTGATCCATAAAAGTTCCCTAGTCCTGACATTGTGTTTGATCCTCCTTGAAAAGACCCTCGGTTGCCATAGAAATTCTGATCAAACCTATGAAAACAAATGGTTAAATAATGTCAAGGTTTTCGCACAATTGACACACTGTTTTAGAGCTATTTCTACCACCATTTCGTTCTCTTCCTCTACCTCTTCTTCCTCCATTAAAGTTCTGAATGCCTTCACGTTGACCAATCTTATCAATGTATGAGTAATTGGCAATAACATTATTGATAGCAAGTGAAGTCACTGCAACTTGTTATTCCAATCTTGCTTCATAACTCATTAGCAAGAATTGAGCATCTTGCAGTGACATATCTCCTGAATTGTTAGCGGTGTATTTAAACTCACCACTACTGCATCATATTTGCTACCAATACCCTCCAAAATATGGATAACTAGATCTCTCTTTGAAACTGGTTGTCCTGCTGCACCTAAAGTATTAGCTAATGTTTTCATTTTGGAAATGTAATCAGAGATTGATGAGGATCCTTTCTTGGTTGATTGAAGTTGTGATTTGATCTACAGAACCCTAGCTACAGATTGTTTCGAATAAAACTTCGCCAAAATGGTTCATACCTCACAAGAGGTAACATAATGTGTAACTTGACTCAAAATTGAAGGAGTCAAGGTCGAGAGAAGCCAGCAAACAAGTAGTTGATCTACTTTCCTCCACTGAATAAAGTCAAGATTCACCTTTCTTGAACATTCTATAAACTCATGACTAATATCATTAGATACTTCATTGGACTCTTCTTATTTCCTAGTGTAAAGTCTTCAAGATCATATGCTCTAATAGCAAGAAGAACTTGAGATTTCTAAAGAATAAAATTGTTTTGATCTAACTTCAAAGGCAAATTAAAGTTTAGATGTGTGTAGGAAAAGATGATGATTATACCTGGTTAAGAGTTGTCGAGTTGTTCATGTCGATCTCACCGTGTGGAGTTACGATCTCTCTAATGGCAACCTTGGTTGATCAGTCCAAAGTCCTGATACCATGTAAAGACTTGAGAGAATGTAACAATAGAGAATTTTTGAGACTATTTTCAAGATTGCATATTGTGATTGTATTACAATACTCTAGAACAACCATCAACTTATATACTAACATAGTTTAGTTAGGATTTTAACTAACTTGAGCTGGGGTGGACCAATGAGAGCTTGCCAGAAAAACTACAAATGAACCAATCATATGTTGACAAGTATTGAGAGATTCATAAAAGAATAGAGAATTAGCTTGCCTTAACAATTTTTTCTAGGTGCATAATGTGTAAATTTCTTTTCTGATGTTTTGTTTTTTTACTAGGTTCTTTATCATTCTCTCTCTTCCTATATTTTTTCATTTTCTTGGATGATATTGATAATTTTTTTTTTTTTTGAAAAAAATAATGGATTCAAGAGAAAAGTATTTTTGAGCCCAAAGTGAGGGAAAATAGTGGTTTAATTGGAGGCCCAAGTAGACATGGACTGAACCAAAGCGAACCAACCCAATAGTAATCTATCCATGTCGGTTTCTGTCATCATTTCGGGTCGGGTCGATTTGCAAAATTGAAAACTGATCTAAGTTAGTTCGGGTTGGTTTTGGTGAAAACCATTCCAACCAGACCTATGCCCACCCCTATCCAACTGTAATAACAACCAATATCCATTTGCTGCAAGTGGTCTTTTAGTTCTTGAAATTTGAAAACTTTTTGCTTTGTTTTGTTGTTGTTTTTATTATTATTTTTTTTTATGTAATTGTTGTAGTACAAGACTACATATATATATATATATATATGTATGTATATATATCATTGATCAAATGTTAAATCCTTTATAATTTAATTGCTTAGAAAAGACATTGCATAGGCAATAAAATTTCATGAAAGAAGTCATTGGCAAACAATTTGCATGAATAACTAAGTATACTAATCTTGCAACATGGAAATCATTGACCAATCAAAACATTTATGAATAATATATATTTATTTGTAAAGAAACAAATTAAAATGAAAATACCATGTGGATTTTTTCAAAAAAAAAAAACACATGGAGATGTCAAGATAAAAAGAAAAAAAAAAGGATTAAAAAAAATTAGTAGGCTTAATCATAGGATTTTGCAATACAACAAAACAAGACATTCATACCGGACTATGCCTGATATGGATAATGGTATATATACTCGACATTAAAAGCCTGGTATGGATAATATTTTATTATTATTAAAAGTCAATTATCCATACCGGGTACTAATAGCTCGGTATAGATAATTTTTCTTTTAATTTTAAAAAAAAATTAATGTACATATCGAGTGCCTAACTCGTCCGGTAAGAATACCAAAGATTATCCATACCGGGGCGGGTTAAGCACTCGGTATGGATAGTCCACTTTTATTAAAATATATATATATATCCATACTAGGTGTTTAACCCGTCCGGTATAGATGCTGTTAATTATCCATAACAAATGGGTTAAGCGTTCGGTATGGATAATTCACTTTAAAATAAAAATAAAAAAGAGATTATCCATACCGGTCGGGTCAGGTGCCCGGTATGGATATTGTATAGTATCCATATCGAGCAGGCCAGACACCTAGTATGAATAATCCACTTTAAAAAAATTAAAATAAAAAAAAAAGATTATCCATACCGGACGCATTTATGGATAATCTGGATTTATCTAGACTTCACCTCTTTCCCTTCATTTCTTCATTTTCTTTCTCTCTTTAGCACTTTCTCTCACATCATCTCTCCCCCAAACTCTAGCTGCCCCTCCTTCACTTGACCACTCATTCATCGCTCTAATAGCCCGGCGTTCGCCGTCGACCATCCACGTCGTCGATCCGCCATCAGTAAAGATGATCTCCTTTTTCTTCTTCTCCTTTTCTTTTTTCTTCTTCTTCTTATTGTTCCATCCACGTGACGACCGGACCGACGCGACAATCCAGCTATCACTTTTTTTTTTGTTTTTTTTCTTTTCTTCTCATTTTTCACTTCTTTTCTTCTCTTGCAACTACCGTCGAAAATTTTGTTATAGTCTAGTGCCACCGTATTCACAGATCTACTGCTTTTCCGTTGTCCAGTATTGTCATCTTTACCGATCTACTCCTCTTCTGTCGTTTTCTTTTTCAAGAAGGTATGAAGTTTATGATTTTGTATTTTTCGATATTTCAATTTATGATTTTATATTTTATGGATTTTACTAGATATCATATAATTTAAATGCGATGATTTTGTGTTTTATGGATTTTACTAAATACTGTATATGTATTATCATTGTTATGATTTCGGATTCTTTTGATATAAACATAATATTATTATTAGGATAGTTTTTTGTTTTTGGTTTTGTAAAGTTTTTCTAACAGTTAAAATTGTAATATTTTTTTATGTGTTTTTTAACAGTTAATGAGTATAATTATAGTTTCATATTTTTTGCAACATGTGTGTGTATATATATATTGTTTATGTATATGTTTGCAGAGAGATAGAGTCTCTGAAGTAGTTGGATTTATTGTGAAATTACTTTGCTATTTAAATTACAGGTGAACTAAATTTTTGGTAACGTTAAAAAATAGGAGAAACTCTGTCAAAATTTTCGTAAAATGAATTGACTTTATATGTATTATTTTATATATTGAGTTTGTTGTCCATGTGTTAGATTTTTTTCCCTGATATCCATGTTTCCTCACAACACTATTTATTTTTCTCATAGACACAATATTCAAGTAGCTCAAATTCAATGGAGTTAGTAAAAGTGTTAAATTTGTTGAACCTTCAGCTAAGGTAAATATTCATGAAATTTATATTATTTATTATTTTAATTTAATTTCATATATAAATGTGATTATTTAAATTTTTTTATAGGAGTAAATATTTAAATTCTTGTGCATATGTAGTCCATATCTCGGGGTTCCTCAAGTCAAGTCGGTGGATCGAATGGTAACCACTATAAGTTATTAGACTAGATGGGTAGAGAACAGTGGTAGTAGAAGTGAAAATTGACTCAAAGGATCGTTATACTAAAGTTCATCATCTCGAGTTTGATCCAAATTATTGGTGTGTTTTTGTGAAGAAAATAATAGTTAGTGTTTTGCTACCTGAACCTACCAACGAGCTACTAACTTTAGAAAATGTATTAAATTCATTTATTGTTTGGCCAGTAAAATATATTGTATCTTAGGATTATGTACTAAGTTGTTATAACATTTCATAATGTACGGCAATTTTAAATGACGTATGTTAACTTTAGATTATGGATATTAACATTAGGTGATGTAATTTAAATTTTGTTTAATATTAAATTATATATATTGTGTTTCTGTATGTTGTTAATTTTATTATAATATTAAATTATATAAATTTTAATTTAATATTTTAAATTAAAATATTTTCCAAATCGTGCATTGCCTGATATGGATAAAAGTAACCATAACAGGCCGCCTAGTATAGATAATTATCCATGTCGGGTATGTGCCCGGTATGGATAATATACGTCCTTGGTATGAATATTAATAGGTCATGAGTCGACCCATGGGTTGACACGTAACTTGTACCATATTTATACCGAGTGATGCCCAGTATGTATACCCATTATCCATATCGGGCTATCGGTATCCATATCGAGAGCATCCACATCGAATAGGCTATCCGGTATGGATAGTCAACCATACTAGGTAATGTTTGATATGGTTGCCCTGTTTTGTATGTATGTCACACACAATCCTTATGATCCAATGGAACACTCTTTCTATTTTGATATATCTAATAAAAACTAACTCATCCGGTATGAGTGGTGTGTGTAATAAAATAATTAGAAGAAAAAATGACCTAATTAATTGACAAAGCTTGCAATGTAAGTTAAATGACCGAACTACAAGCCATGTACGCACTCTTCATGAAGGCACTAGTGTTATAAATTCAAGCCTTTACAAGTGCACTGATCCTCATACAAGTTAATAGTTCAATAAATCTGGATTCTTTGTCAATCTTATTGTTGCCAAGATTTTAATTAGATTATGATATGTGGTAAATATAAAAATAAATGGTTGTGATGAAATCAATTTCTCTCTTTCTTTTTTTCTTTACCACAAAACAACAATATGGAGGCCTTTTTTTTTTTTTTAATCCCTATCATTTTCTCTAGCCATAACCATCACCGACAACACCTTTCTGTGTCTCTCCATCTCTTTCTTGAATCCTAATTATTTCAATTCCTTGTTTTAATTATTATTGTTATATTTGTGTTTATAGGTATGTTTTGATTGATTGGTTCTCTTTTTTTAATATTTTCGAATTTAAGATTTGCTGCTCTGTTTATTGAATGGGGGGTTCACGTGATTTGTGTATATGAAGATTTATGGTATGTCAACTAGCCTTTGTTCAGATATGCTTTGTGTTTTATAAATTGTGAGTTTTTTTTTTTTTTTTTTTTTTTGTGTGTAAATCAGCTATCAATACTATTTTTAATAACTTCGGCATAGTATACTTACGAAGTTAGTAACTATAACCTTAATACTCAATATTAGTATTTCATTTTTGTAGTCTAGCCTAATTTTGAAATACTATTTTTTTTCACAATAGTGTAACCCACCCAAGGTTATGAAAATGGTGATTGAGCCCATATTTGATGAGTGGTCTCATTTGGAGAGACTTGAGGTTCTAGTGGACGTTGAAAATATAAGCTTACAAAAGGTGCTGCACAAGATTGGATTCTTGAAGGAAGGTGTTCTAAGAAAGTATTTCATTCAAAAAGGAAAAGCTAAGGACTTGGTCATGTTCAGTGTTCTCTCTACTAATCCCAAAATCTGATTGCTTGTACAAAGTAATTGATCTGTTTTGTTTTTATCTTAATCAGATTTGAACTATGCCAACTATCTGAATTGTATATCTATTCTTTTAAGCTTATTAATAGAAAAATGGATCAAGTCTTGAAATTTTTTATTCTCTACTTACATGAATAGTAAGTACTTTCTTAGATATAAAAGCACATTGAAGAATAAGAAAAGATTTCAAGCAATAACTAAAGGATTGTTTTTGATATAAAATCTAATAGAGAAATCTTTTAATTTGATGATAGCAAGTTATACACAGCAACATCAATGGTGTTTCCTTTGACAATAACATATTTCTTGAAAACATCTTCCTTAATGAATCCGTCTTTTTCTAACACCTTCTATGAGGCCTTGTTATTAACATCAATTATTGTAGTCTCAGCATGTCAGGAAACTTTTCAAACACGAGAGGCATAGCCATTTTTACAACCAATGTTGTGATGTCTTGGCCCCAATACTTTCACTCCAAAACATAATCTTTTGCATGATCAACTCTTAAAATAAAAATCAAATTTTCAAAAGAATAAAATAAAAAAACTCTTAAAACTAGTGTTGAACTTAGGTCGAATAGGTGGTGGGCAACTAATTCAAGATTTTGGCTCCTAGCTTGAATGACAAGGATGGTGGATAGCAAAAATGCCAGTGGATAGTGCTTGTTTTGTGCTTGAATGGCAATGACTGTTAATGGGAGAGAGAAAATGACATGCTTCGTCTTATTAATGGGAAAAATGAGGAATAGAAAAAATGGTAAAGATGAAAAAAAAATGGCTTCTATATTGTGGTTTTGTGGTAAAAAAAAAAAAAAAAAGAAGGAAAGAGAAATTAATTTTATCTAAGCCCTTTATTTTTATACTTACCACATGTCATGATCTGATTAAAAGCTTAACAAAAATGAGATGGGCAGAGAATCCACATCCGAGAGGGAAACCATCGCATTGTCATCCACGCATGACAATTCTTTGCTGAAGAATTTTGAGCAACAACTCTCAGAATTCAAGCAAAAGTGTGGTAAAACGTATGCTACACAGGAGGAGGACGACCACAGGTTTGGAGTGTTTGTATCTAATTTGCATCTAGCAATGCGCAATCAAGTTCTTGACCCAACCGCTAGGCATGGTGTCACCAAGTTCTCCGATATGACAACATCAGAGTTTCGCGCCAGCCAGGAAGACGTGAACTTAATTTCGTTACCACCTCATGTTAGACCTGCTCCTCTTCTACCCGTTAATGATCTTCCTGCTGCTTATAATTTGGTCGACAAGGTTGGTGCTGTTACTCAAGTAAAAGACCAGGTTTATATATATATATATATATATATATATATCAATAAAAACTGTGGAATCTCGAACCAGAGAAAGGCATATATCTATATGTATATATATATACATATGATCTGGTTTGTGTCGTCACACATCTAATTCGGATTAGTTTTATAATAATATAGAAGTGTTGATATATAAATAAGTTTCACAAGTTAAATATGTGTACACACACACACACGTGAATGTCATTATATTGACAATGAAATTATAATGCATGCAGAGTGATTGTAAGGCCAGCTGGGCATTTGCAGCTGTTGGAGCAGTGGAGGGTATGCATTATTTAAAAAGTAGTCAGCTTGAAGAATTAAGTGTGCAGCAACTTCTGGAATGTGATAGAGAGGTTAGACAATCACGCGGTTCTTTTTGTTTATTTCATGTATTAACATATGTCAATTTCATGCCGGAACATATGTCACACAGTTTTTTTTTTTTTTTCCTAAAAGTTTAATCAATCT
Source organism: Litchi chinensis (assembly GCA_019925255.1). NCBI lineage: Eukaryota > Viridiplantae > Streptophyta > Magnoliopsida > Sapindales > Sapindaceae > Litchi > Litchi chinensis. The sequence goes on along the minus strand of CM034468.1, from coordinate 3,057,778 downwards.
TATATAGTATGATAAATTTTTATTGTCTTAACTAATTGATTAAGACAAGCAGTATTTTGTGTGATTTGCAGTGTAATGTAGAAGACTGTGACAAGGGTGTAGTGGTGGGTACACGTATAATGCCTTTGAATACATATATAATTCGCCTGGATTACAGTCAGATTTAGAGTATCCTTTCACAGGAACTATGGAAAACACTTGCAGCTTCAACAATAACAGTGTTGTTACTGCATCTATATCTGCCAGTTATCACATTAAACGTGATGAAAATCAAATTGCTGCTAATCTGGTCAAGAAAGGCCCTGTTACAGGTAAAATCATTAGTAGTACTAAATCTTTATGTTACATATATAAAATGAATTGTCGCCGATGAACTAACATTATGTACTTGGCCTATATATACGGTTGCATGCAGTTCTTTACAGTTCAGCTGACGTGCAAACATACATGGATGGAGTTGCTTTTCCCGGCAACATGCTCAGAGGTTCTTGATGAAACGGGGCTTTTGGTGGGCTATGACGACTCGAGCTGGATTGTAAAGACGTCAAAAGGACTAGACTGGGGAGAGAAGGGATACTATAGGCTCTGCAAGGGTCATATTGCATGTAAGACTAGTAAAATTGATCCCTTACCTTTAGTTGTTGATGCCAAAAACTAGAAGATTAGAAGAAGCTAGCTAGCTCCGTACGTCAGACCATCAGTGGAGCTCAATCTCTTATATACTAATAAGTTGCTCTAGTACTAGCCTCAAATAATTACAAATCGAATTTAAGGAGGATATTTGGTATGTATCTTCTTGATATATGATCTTGCAAGGTTATGTTATGTCTATTTAAAAAAAATAAATAAAAATAAAAAATAAAAAAAGAGCTCTGGAGAAGAGAAGAGAGCAAAAACTGGAAAACTTTTCATTAAGATTCAACGAATGATACATTAGTAATCAACAAGGACCAGGTTTATATATACGGTTTTGGGGCTCCAGCTATATTGATAACTAATTTTCTAAGAATCTGCTACCTCTGATGTGGCAATTTTATTGGTTCCCAGGAGTGCTGACATGTCTGTCAATTGCATATGAATACATGAAATGTCTTGTGAAGCTGACATGGCAATCAGTTTAAACAATTAAAAAAAAGAGATTAAATAAAATCCACGCTTTGGAAAAGTAGAATAGAAATTAGTGTGATAAAATTAGATAATACGACAATATCATCAAACTGAGTGAATATGCTCCTGTGAATCCTAACTATGATTGTCGTACTGATTTCTATTCTATTAAATATGAAAAAGTCTATTTTATCCTTCTCAAAGAACAAAAACAATAGACAAATTTGGAAATAAGAAAAAATTGTGGAAAAAGAAAAACTTAGTTATCAAACTAGACTTGAACATGCAGCGGTTTTATAATAATTATTATTATAATAAAAATAAATATTTATTGAAGATAAAGAAGTTGCATAGTTATATATATTTTTAAATAAAAATAGAATATTTATGTAGTACATAATTTTAATCAAAGATATTTTGTAAGTTGTAATTAATTCATTTCAATTCAAAATCACAGCAAGCATCTCAATGAAAATATTATTGATTCTGGTTCCTATTTTACAATTAAGGTAAACAATTTATTCTAATTGTGATACACCATTCTGATTGAACACTAATTTAATTCCAAATCATTTTGATTTGTTACCATTCTGATTACATGCAAGTTAACACAACATTATCTTTTGGGAAAATCCTAAGAAAACCACATGATTTTTAATAGATTATCCATTTTTTCCATATGGTTTCGTTTTTATCTAAAATCCTATGTATTACAAAATTAACAAAAAAATTGGACAAGTAAAAAAACACTTTTAACCCTCAAATTTTAATCAAAAATAAAATAATTATAAAATAATATTTTAAAATAAAAAAATTAAAAATAAAGAAAAAATGGAGATCCAAATTGGATCTCCACAGCCATTACATCATTGTCATCCGCATTCAGACTCACAATCATCATAGATGAATATACCAACAATCATCACAATAAATCAGTAAATCCACAACCATCACAGATGAATAACAATAAATCAGTAAACTCATTGAACAAGAATCAATCAATAAACCCACAAAGATTGAAAAAAAAAAATCATCAAACATGATCAAGCACCAAACTTTCAACTAAGTTCATCTAAGTTTGAACCCAATTGAAGGTTCAACTTAACCTAGATGAACCTTTATTTAGGTTCGAACCCATATAAGGGTTCGTCTGGAATAGAGAGAGAAAGAGAGACTTGTAAAGTTACAAAAAGAGAGAGATTGGTGAGGTTAGAGAGAAAGTGTGCTAAGTGATTGGAAAAAATTTTGATTTTTATTCAATATTTTTATTTTTTTAATTTTTAAATAAAAATATCTTTATTTTTTATATTTAATATTATTTATTTATTTTAATTTTTCATATTTTATTTAATATATTTTTTTTTAATTTTTTTCGCATTTCCGTTTTTGTCCCTAAAGTCAAATGGTCAACCTTATCCATCTAACAAAATATGTTACCATCAGGGACATTATCTATCTTTCATACACCTATAAGGAATATTTTGGGTGTTTAATTAAAAGTCAAACAGTATTTTAGATAAAAACAAAACTGCATGAGGAAAAATTGTTAATCTATCAAAAGTCAGGGTTATTTTCGGATTATCCCTTATCTTTTTGTTGCTAAAACCAATTGTTTGAGAGATTGACTCCTATCTTTCAAATTGTTAATGTAACGAAGACGAAATACAACCTGCGAATCCACTGTGATTAAATGCTTGTGATTAAATATTTGTGAACTCCCATCTTTCAAATTGATTTTAGTTGAGCTCCAATTAATTGCTTGTGAACTGAATGTGATTCCTCGTAGTTTTTGCAATGTTTTCCACACACGCTTTCTCTCCACTTTGGCAACTTCGTGTTAGTTAGCTAAATTGCATAGATATCATATCATACTCACCATCAACATATATCACTATTGTTTCTCTTGTCTTCGAGGAAGCTAAAACCTCTAAATACATGCTATTAATTAATCAGTCTTTCATGATAGCACAGTACCTAGAGATGCCGATATACAAATATTAAATGCATTCAAAATGGGCATGAATATCCTTGGCTAGATAAACTAACAAACTATTGAGGTGGACAATTAAAATAATACATTACCTAACTAACTAGTTGGCAGTGTCGATCGGTTACATGACCGAAGTAACAAGTTCGTGTTTGCAAGCAGTTACATGACTTACATCCAACGTGCGTATAAAATTAGCTAGTATGTGTGGGAAGATTTCTATTAGCATCATAAAAATATTTTTTTAATCGTATATATATTATTTAGTCTCGATAAGTTTAATAAGTTCACTTGATTAATGTCACATCTTTTATTATTATTATAATAATAACAATAATAAATAGTTATAATTTGAATGATGTGTACACCAGGTAACCTCCTCATCATATTGTATTCCAGACTTCCAAAATGCAATCTTCACACAAGTTATAATTTAACCAGCTGCAAACATTGAATAAAAATCTCTTTCTATCAAAATGGTTGTTAGCTATTTCTTTTCTCTCCTTTTCCTCATCTCAATCGTATCCACGGCGTTGACATTGTCTATGCGTCAACACAATAACGATCCTTTGATCAACCAACCTGTACTACTACCTCATGACAATCATGATAATAAACTTTTGTTGAATAAAGCTGAGCATCAATTCTCGGAATTCAAGAAAACATACAATAAGACCTACACCACACTAGAACAGGATTACTATAGATTTGGCGTCTTCATGTCTAATTTAAGTCGAGCAAATCAACATCAGATGCTTGACCCAACTGCTATCCATGGTATCACCAAGTTCTCTGATTTAACACCATCGGAGTTTCAGGGCCTTCAACCAAGGAAGTAAGCCTCGGTTTCCAGAAGACGTTAGTTCGGCTCCCATACTACCCACTACGGATCTCCCAGCCACTTTTGATTGGTGCAACTTGGGTGCTGTTACCAATGTCAAAGAGCAGGTTTATTATCCTTGTCTACTTAACTACGTGCACGCACGTAACATCAATCTTTTTTTTTTTTATGAGAGAGCACGTAACATCAAGCTTATTTCGGGAAAAACTGATTGAATAATTTTCTTCTAAAGTTACAAATAATTTTATACCTGCCGGACCCTAGATAATGATCCCAAATAGTAGGGAAAAAATCACTCATACTGAGTGAAAAAACTATCATTTAACTAAAAAAATTTATATATAAATTACTCACAAATAAGTGGGTTGATATGAAACTATCTGCTTTAAATGGTACATAGTATTCGAACCCTATATTTGTGATGAGTGTGCCACTTAGACAAACCATTTGTGAGTATTGATTGAATTATTTTATTGTATATATATATTTTTTTTTTCTACTATTTTCGTAAATATTGTAATGTGTGAGAAAGGCAAAATTATATACAATTCCTTATACTACTTTTCAATTTTTTTGATTAACAAGATTTAATTTATCAATATTAACTCTTATTATTAATAGTTTAAAAAAAAAAAACTCATTATCAACAAAAAATTGGTGTAAATTTGATTCTTTAAAAATAACTGTGCACAAATTGAAACCATATTGTAAGGCAAGTTGGGCATTTTCAGCAATAGGAGTAATGGAGGGAGCACATTTTCGGACCAATTATAAGCTTGTGAATATGAGTGCGCAGCAACTTCTGGATTGTGATAACAGGTAAATTAAATATATTTTTTTTTTGTTTATATATAAATTAGAATAAAGTTCCAAATATCTATATAAAAATTAGAATATAATAAAATTATTAGAAAAAGTGAAAGTGAACACTACACTCATTTTATGCCAATTTCAATTAACGAAACCTCAATATATATTGAGCCAGTCACACATTTTACTAGATACGATCAGTTTCAGTTTCAATGGAATTTGGATCGATTTATTTATCTTTCGAAACTAATACTTGTACGATATATGCAGAGTGAAAACTTTTGACAGTGGATGTTATGGTGGTTCATGCATAATGCCTTTGAATACATATTGAAAGTTGGCGGAATGGTGTCAGACGATGACTATCCTTACCATGGCGGTACTGTCCCTAAATCCTGTAAATTCGATAATAGCAAAGTTGTTACATCTATATCTACCATCTATCACATTAAACCTGTTGAAGATCAAATCGCTGCCAATCTAGTCAAGCATAGCCCTCTTGCAAGTGAAAATTATGAGTTTAATATATTAATAATAAAGGTTTAGGAGGTTTCATTAATTGTCCCAAAAAAAATTATAGGAGCTTTCGTACTTGTATAAATTCAGATAAAAATAATATTGTAAAGACTCTCATACTCCCTTTAATGTCAAAAGGATATTAACTAGTCAAGAATTAACTTGTTGCATTGTTCATTAACACAAGATTCTTGGACTATCACACGAGCGGAGTTTCTTGCCCATCAAGATGTTGGGACACTGTAGATCATGGCACGGTTTTGGTGGGATACGACGTTGATGGTAATTGGATTATAAAGAACTCTTCTGGGGTTGACTGAGGAGAAAATGGATATTTCGGAATCTGCAGAGGTCGAATTGCATGTCAGGTGGATCCTCTAGCTTTAGCTGTTACTGCAAAACGTAAGGACCATCCACCCTCTAGCTAGCCAAATGGAGCTCTTATTTTTGACAATAACACTAAATATTTTACCTTTTATATCGTAATTTGATTCTAATTCATAATGTGATCATTTATGGGTATTTATTCATCAATTGACACATAATAAATTGGAACCAAGTTAAGATATATGGGATTTGTAGCATTACTTTATTTATGATTATGGATAAGCTAGCTAATCTAGTTAATTTGTCACTTCACTTAGCCACTCAACTTTTGGTTGACTATTAAGTCATTAATTAACAAATGTTTACATGGCATGTAAGTTTGATTATTTATCTGCTGTATTTTTCATCTGATTCCTTCCTTATTTTCACTAATTATTTGATAAATTATTGATGCAAGTTTATATTTAAATTTGCATAAATAATTATTTTTAGAGATAGTTTGACAAGGATAGGACAAATTCAAATCATAAATATATATGGTTTGTGAATACTTGGACATACTTGTAATTATATTAATGATAATAATAACTAAATATTTACAATTTAGATAGCAACATAGTTTGAACTAAATGATCGATGTATCATTAGCTACTTAAATTACAATATCTAACATTGTAGTTTCAGTATTGTAGTGGCCATACCCAAACAAAATGAAGGAAATACACTTCCATATCTTCAACTTGTACAGATACTGACTGTAAACATTTTTATTCTCTTCGTGTTCCTTCAAGACAATAGTACAACTGCCACCAATATTCACTCAGAAAATCATCAACCCACTAGATACTGAGCAAATCAACCGATCATATTCTAGAAGCCTAATTTGTTTGCTAAACCAAATGTGCAAATGCAATAAACCAGCTATTAACATGTCAACTGTCTATGTTCTCCAGGTAATCACAGAATCTGAACCAGAATCAATATTTCTTTTTTTAAAGGAAACACAAATAATTTTATTAATAAAAAAATTGAACAAATCATCCACAACCTATAGAAAGAGAGGAACCAGAATCGAATTAAACGCACCTACATTTACTCGAACCCGATCATAAGCCTCCTTATTTCACAATCACTCTCCACTTAGAACCGCTAAGCGAAGTAGTGCAATACGTGTGACACTATATGCTCATGCCCCTATATATACTCTTAACAGCTATATACTACAGTTTGTATTTTAAGAAGAAAATGACCACGTTGTATACTTCAAAAAATGACCATTTTGTTTTCCTATCTTGTATACTGTATTCTCTGCTTCAAGCAGTTTCGTCATCCTCACTGAGCAAGGCAAATGAAAATGGACTGAACTTGTAACCATCTCCCTCATAGAACTTGTTCAGGAACTCTATCCAGTGAAGCCTCACGGCATGTAGAAATGCACTTAGAGTTTCCATTATGAGGAGCACACCAACAGTTGCAAAGAGAAATACAACTATGCCAATAATAAGAATAAACAAATTATTGAACCTGCAGCAGTCAATCATATGTATTAATCATTTCACTATCTCGAGACCTCGATCAATTTCCTGTAAATCAAAAATGTGGAGGGAGCAGAAGAGAGATTTTAAAAGAGGCTTACCCCCAAGCAAGCAGTAAAACCTTGTCATAAAACACACTTGATAGCTCCGAATGCGCTAGACTGTACAAAGCCAAAACCAGAAAACCAGATAATCAATGTTCAATCGATCGATAAATATGAAAGCATGTATTTGCAGAACATATCAACCACGAGGAAGTGTATTGCTGTACGAACAACCAAGAAGAGAAGAAGCAACCTAAAGTCATAATTGGTCAGTTTATATACGTATCTGATCGATGTAATTTCAACAAATCATGCACTGTATTCTATGATCTAAACGAGATGTTCTCTCAGGAGTCAGGAAGCAGCTGGGAAGATTCATGGGGATGCATGAAGGTGATACCCTTAAATCCTTGAGTTCATCCTTTAGGTTTAAAGAACAATAGGATAAGCTTTCTTGCAAGATGAAAAGGAGCAGGGAGGGGCATAAGAAATACGTAACGTAAGTCACATTTTAATATAATAACAATAGAATAGACAAATAATTTAATGGGTGTGTCTGTCTTCTTCGAAGTCAACTAATTGGCATGCATAAAGTGACCGAAGTGTGGCAAAAGTCCATGGAATCAGACCTGCTCTAGTAGGCTTAAATTGAATCCAGTGGACGAGTAGTATGGAAACCACTTTTTTTTTTTTTTTTATTACATTATATAGCTAGGACTGAATCAAGAAATAACCGAAATCAAATAAGATTACACACTGAATGCAGGACCAAAAGAAAAACTCCCATACTAGAGGAAACGACCCACACATAGATGAGAAGACTGCCCTCACATTGAAGAGAGAGAAAATCCCACCTTATTTTTAATGAGAAGGTGGGGTGTGCTTGCTACAAACGAATCCACGACTAGGAAGAGGGGTGCACGCTTACCACTGAACCGATACCTCAAGCGCAGTATGAAAACCACTTATTAAATTTTAATCACTTCCAAGTTAATCTAGCATTTTTATAATTTTAATGTATATTTATACATCGAACTCTATTGAAATTTTTTTTAGGGTAGTATTAACTTATGCCCTAGAGTAAAGGTTAACATCTAAAAATTAAAATAAAAATCATAATTAACCAATGAATGAATACAGTTACTTACTTTGTTTTTTTTTTTTTTTTTTGGCCTCTCTCATACATTCATTGGTTAATTGTGATTTACAACACAGGTTAACACTGCCATTTTTTATCATAAACTCAAAAGCCCATCATCAAAGAGAAATGTATGCACAGATAAATCTTATTGGCAAAATTGTTGCAGCTTTACTAACTCCGTCGCCAACAGAACATACTAGCTTGCACTAACAGTTGCACTTTACCATGATGGGGCTCAAACTACATCAATTTAATAGATTCAGATATTAAATGTCTAGCTTTAATGCATAAGTCACTAACAACTGTCAACCACGAGTACTTTACTGTAATGGGGCTCAAACTACATTTCAAATGATTCAAATATTAAACTCATAGCTTTCCAACGTGTCACTCGCATATAAAATTACCACCATCAGTGCTAGAACTAAACATTTGTTGATTCATAGCTGAGCACTAAATTACACACGATCAATAAGCCCGTTGATATTATTTGGGAAGGTATTTAATTATTTTAGGAGGGTTTTAGGTGTTTGACTACTGGTGTGTAAAAAAGTTATTAAAATGATGAAAGAATGGTGAATGTAAAAGTTATTATTTTAGGAGAGTAGACAACCCTTTTTATATGCATCTACATCATACAACAACAATTTTATTTCTTTACTTTTGACTATATAATATATTGATCACTTTTGTCCATAAATTTTACCTACCAAGTTATAATAATATCCAGTAATATTTATAAACAATATTTTATTCATAGAACTCTATATTTTCCGACTGATTTAATTGAGTTAAAATAATTATAAATTTATCTAGAAAAGTGCACTAATTTATCACTCCTCCTTAATAAACTTTTATTATATTTGGAGCATTGCCCCTCAATAGTTTGAACCTTTGTTGCGATAGTGCTTTAGTGAAGATGGCTGCCAACTGCTCTTCAATTTTGCAGAAGCTCTATTTCTTAAAATTGTTTTAGCTTCTCGGATGAAATGATACTTTGTTGCCACGAGCTTTGTGCGACTGTGGAGGACATGATTTTTATTCATCGTGATTACTGACTTTGCTATTTCAGTAGATCTTTGTAGTTCAATCACGAATCTATCCCATATCTTTAATAAATTAATGCACTTTTCTAGATAAATATAGAATTGTTAATTTAATTAAATAAGTAGAAAATTTGGAGTTTATAAATTCAATATTATGTAAAAACATTTGCAAAATACTAGTAGATATTATTTTAATTTTCTATGTAAAATTTGTGGACAAAAATGATCAACACATTGTGTGGTAAAAAATATTATGTAAAAATATTATGTAAAAACATTTGCAAAATACTAGTAGATATTATTTTAATTTTCTATGTAAAATTTGTGGACAAAAATGATCAACACATTGTGTGGTAAAAAATAAAGCAATAAAACTGTGGTTGGAAGAAGAAGACAACGTGGGTCTAAATGCCTATAAAAAAAGGCTACGTACTCTCATTAACAGCCATCAAAGATTCTCCGATGCAGAACTTCTTAAGTGCATCGGACAAAAACATAAGCTATTCTTCCAAATTTATTCTGTGAGATATATACCATCGGTGGGCTTACCATTTTGAGTTTTTGACATACCCCACATGCACCAACCATCACCATTGAAAAAAACACAAAGTGTATCTTAACAATGAACATCTTAAAACCATGAAGTATAAGCAATTAGTTACTGATGCTAGATAACCTGGCATGTTAATATTTCTATTGCAACTAGGAAGCCAGATGAAATCAACTGAAGTTGTTTTTAACATACCTGAGTGCCCATAACCTTAGATATGAAGCTGTATTAGACACTGTTCCCAGCACAAACTCTATAGTATGTATAAGTTGGTGCACGAAAACCTCAGTGAACTCAAATTCCTCATGGCTATGGGGAATATGTTGCTCCATTTCAAAAGGGTCAGAACTATGCAGTGGTTCATATGACTGACCTTGACGCCTCTGAGGAATCAAGAAAGCATTGGGAGTCAAGAACATACACAGGCAGAAATAACATGAGAACTTCGAAAAAATAAGCGATGTATATAAATAAAACCAGTGAGACAAATAGAAAAAGGATTTTTGGCATACTTCCTCATGTTGCTTCTTAAGGAGAAAAGGCTTAGGAAACAGCATCCAGGGTACAGCAACAAGGGCCAAAAGCAATAGCACAATCTGATAATGAAACATGAACTTAATAAGAACCATTGCTGTTCTGATTAACTGCATGAGAAAAATTTCCACATAACCAATATTAAATAAGTTAAACCTGGAGGAACTTCTGGCCAACAAAAAGCTGATTTTCTCCCAGATCATCAAAGGGACTCAGAAACATGTATATCATCAGATGATAGAGATCAGCTTGAGAGCCAGTACACCACTTTACAATTATGAGGAGTGAAAGGTAGCCAAATAAGCTATTCAAAAATATTATCTGGGGAACAAATTGGTACCTACAACAATCTACAGTTAATTGTTTACCTTATTTGAACACCATAATATTATTTGACGGCACACCAATAAAATAGTTGTCACAAAACAATGTATCAGAAAGAGACACAGTAAAAATTTATTGTTGGTCCAAGCAAAAAAGTAAAATACATCCATGCATTTGAAAATGCTCATGCAAGATAGAATACAATGCCTTAAAATGTACTTGTATGCCATTTAAAAAGATGGAAAACAAAACATAACCGCTTTGTTAATACTCTAGAAAAGAAACCATCTAAAAATGACAATCAAAAATCACTGCACTTGCATGTAATAATCAAAAGATACCACAAATGCATGCAAAAAGGCAAGGATCTTACAAGATATTTATGTCATTTCCAAAGAATTTTGCATTGAAGTAGCTCAAAATGATCCCAAGATTCATTTGGGCTACTCCCAATAAAATTGACATCTTCATCTTCAATGAGTTAAGAAACGGTAACTCACTTCTTGAACCATGCCACTTAGGGTCAACACCAAAGGGATAGGTGTCACGCACCTTTATTAGACCTATTGTAGAAGCATCCCTGGAGAACAAGAACTGGTGTAAATGACATGCAAAGAAGTAACAGAATATTTGTGCCTCTAAAAGCCAGAGTCTATCACAGTGGTTAAATACCTGCAGGAAGGGTCACGGCATCCATAGGCAGAGGACCCAAATAGCTCAAATGGAACAGAAAAGAATTCATTATATATCAATCCAGTGTAGATTGAGAACAGTGACATCAACATCATAACATAACGAGCACCAAAAGTCATTTCTAGTATGTCTCCAAGTTTCTGTTGTTAAAACCAAAAACAGAAAATAAGAAAATAATAAAAATCAACAAAGTTGATACCACAGAAAAATTGCACGGCTCAGTTTTAATATGAGATCAAAATAGTATTTAGGGATAAGGATAAACAATTATGAATAAATCAAAGTGACTCTTTTCAAGTCAAATAGATCTATTGAAAGAAGTCACGCTCCTATTACCTGGGAGGAGAATTTCTTTTCCCTGATTATGAAATACATTGTCACCAGCAACAAACATATACCATGGCCCCAGTCACCAAACATTACAGCAAAAAGGAAAGGAAACGTGACAACTGTGAATACACCAGGATTTGCTTCCTGATATTTTGCAACCCTGCAATAACCTCATGTTAATATGGTTATTTGGCAAATAGATTATATTTAGCATATGACAAGTAAATGAGTTGAATACAAATGAATTAATAAAAGATCATGAATGGAGGACATTTAATTTTTTGCTGCTTGGCACATATGCAGTTAAGATCAAACCACCAGATTCTACAATGCAAGTTGAAAATCTACATAAACAAATATCATCAGCAATTGACATTAAACTATCACAACCACATGCAATACCTTATAAATTGCAGTTGTGACAAAACACTACATAAAAGGTTCACTAAATTTATTGCTGCCGAGTCCATACCCTATTTCTTTACTTATTTAGTTATCTATTGACAGATGATATTTCTTGGAGTTCATTGTCAAAATTACATCGCACCTTCTCATGCAAAGAAGGAAGGTTTTTTATTTTTTTTTTTTTTTTTTTTTGGTCTCAAAATCAGAAACTGAACTGTAAGTAAAAGAAGAATTATTTTGCAGAGGCAAAGAAACAAAAAGAGAAAACATTTGCGCATACAATGAATGACACAGAGTAGAAAAACAAAGTTAACAAGTAACAATGGACAGAGGGGTGTGACATATGCAATTCTGGAGACAATAACTGAGAATGCTCCTTAAGAGTTACAAAAAAGAAGAACACCACTACCTCCCAATTATGCTAAATGAAGGAAAAAGAAACATCCACAAAAGCGAGGAAGTAGATGCCAAAAAAGATAGGTCAGTTTTCTCTATAGTGTTAAAGAAAATAATATAACATAAGAAACAGAACTCTAGCAATGTTAGTCATCCTTTTTGTTTTCTGTTATCTCAAGAACTTCAACAATACAAAGAAATTTGTTGAGAACTCTGGCAATGTTAGTCATTTTTTCATTTTTTGTTATCTCAAGAACTTCAACAATACAAAGAAATTTGTTGATGATAATGTTTTATGATATATGTCCCCTGAAATATCTAAAATTGCAAACACAATATCCAAACAGAATATTGTTAAAATGGTAGGAAGCAAATTTCCAACTGAAGTAGATATTCCTTACATATCTAGAATTCAATGAGTCAACATCAACAAGAGCCAAAGTTTGTAATTAGTAGTACAAGTAGTTATAGATATGGAGTTCATTTACATAATACAGCAGAGAACTTCTTTTTAAGTGACTCACCCATATGCATCTATAATTCCTTGAAAAGAAGAAGTAAATTTGTTTGTCCGAAAATAGGTAGGTGGTGATTCTTTTGTTTGTAAAACTTGGAATATCGCCCCAATTGGTGAGTTGCTGTCATTGGTAGCCCGCTGCAGGGTATTTTGAATCTACAAAATTCAAGCACATCCAACAACATAATATTCTAAAATTTGGTTCATGTAAAATTGCAGAAGAAAAACATCATGCAGCATCAGCACAGGAAACTGATACAATTAAAATAACAAAATTATTTCTTTTCTTTGCTGTGCGCATCAACTGAAAAGAAAGGGTTCAACCTGATTTGTTGCAGAAACAGGACACCAGCCTTCTGCAACTAGACACTTCTTTGACACATCCATGCTGAGCATATTTAAGGTGTGGTAAATCGATTTTTCCTTCTTCACCTACATGAGTCAAAAGAGAACAGCATTGAACAGGCGCACCATATTCAACTGAACAGATATGCACATGTTGCACACAAACACAAAAGAAAGAAATCAGATTGACAAAAATGATATCAGATCTAAAAACATTAAACCAACCAGGAGGTTCCATTGCTCAATTTGGCAGCCAATTGTCTGTAACAGATTGCTTTGATGTACCATCCCAACGTCGATGGTAGTCTTCAGTTCTGAAAGTCTTCCAGACACCTAGAAATCAAAATGGTTACAAATTTCAATTGAATCATAATTAATAAGTAGATTCATAATTTGACAAGAATATGACATAGCCACTCTGAGACAGCCTACTTGACCTGCTCAAACAGAATGCTGTTAAAAATATCAAGAGTAAAATCCACATAACATGTTTGAAGATGTTAATCTTCCATCAGGCAAAAATCAATTTGTAAACAAGAATTTAGTACAATTATCAAGTCCAACAAGAAACATTTCCCTTCCACATTCTCCTAACTTAGACCATCAACCTCTCCAATATTTTTCACTATGTATTTCCGTTTAACAACTTTATCCACCCTTTTCAAGCAAGTACGGGAAAAATCAGGTATCAAAATTGAAATAGGACTTTCCTTTCTTTCCAATTATACTGCCCAAAACAATTCCTGGCAACATATAATCAGGAAAATAGTGTTATCCAAGTTCCTTTTTCTGCAAGAAGTCAAAATCTGATCTGAAATGATTCTATCCATATACTTCCATCATCACACTGTACCAAGATGCCGCATCTAAACAATCATGTGTAATTTATTTGGCCAGAAGCAAGTAGATTCCCTCAATAACCAAAATGAAGGTAATATCTTTGTGAGAATTGATAATGACCACAGTCAAACAAAGAACAATATTAAATTTTTACCCCTCCCCCTTCCCAACCAACAACACCCAAAGGTGAAATAGTCATAGTAACCTGTAGTCCAGGAAAATGAACCATAATGATTACATAACAGAACAACTAAATAATATCATCAAGTTGCTGTATCCTTAAGTTCTAAATTCCTCTTGAATAAGGAGAGTAAATCCTGCAAAAGAAAATGCATACCTCTGTAATCATCTGAAATTGTTTCCCTAGGTCTTCAATGAAGGGATAACGATTAGCTCCAAAAGCATCGCATATTTTCAGAATTTTGTTCTTTGCTCTTTCACCAGAGTAAAAGACAACAAAAACATTCTTCTCGACCTGTAAAGAATATAAGTTTATCAGATAAATACATAAATGTATTAATTGATTTGCAGTAAATGATGGAAGAGACAGAAATAATAGGGACCAAAAAAACCATGCCACATAATTGCGTTTTTACAAAACAGATATATAGATATGTGATAGCAGCAAGAAGATCACGCCCTACAGAATTTATAGGGGCAACCCAAGTGAAAGACAGAAAGAGCACTCATTTAAAGATAAACAAACCGAATCACACACTTCCAAGACGCTAAAATCTACAAGAAAGGAATTGATAAATCATTACATGTGATTGTATGGGATTTTGTTCACAAGAATCACAACAGAGCAGAATAGCATCAAAGATTCATGCAATCAATCCCATAAATTTATTATGGCTTCATCAAGTTGATTAGAGAATTCAAGCTCTAACCTTCTCTGCAGAAACAGGATCAGTGACAGGATGCTCAACCACTGATTGCTTTAAAAACACATTACCCCTGGTTGCCCGAAACAATATCCTTTCAAAAGCCATTGATTTTTCTCTTGGAACAAGGCCACTTACATAGCCCAACTTAACTTGCTTTGATGGATCTGTTGTCATTTCCTGTGCAATTTCAACTCCATAAGGACAGTCCAAACCCATGAAATAAAGATGCTGGCTGATCATAAGGAGATAAAAAGTAGAAGCTTAAAAACTTTACTTGCTCCAATAACAATGGACTGTCAATGGATCCTTCACCATTGTGACGTCCTTCAAGTTCTCTCTGCTGAGACGCTGCCCTGCATTGGGCTGAAGTGAAAAACTCCCCAGCCTAAAATACAAAGAAAATGACACATACTCACATAATGGAAATTGATGTATCATATGTAACATGATGCAAAATAAAACTCTCCAATTTCTTCCTACAGTACGAAAAGATTGTGATACTTTGCAATTAAGAACCATCTCCACAAAAACACCATCTTAGAGAGAAAAGACAGAGATTGCAGTAGATGTAAATTACTTACTGATATGGGTTAAAGTTAAGCAACCATGATAGCGTTGTATTGCTAAAGTCAAACAGAAAATCCTATAGACCTTATTTAATAGAATAAAATAAAAGAAACAAAAAATCATAACTAATTTTGCAGCTCCCATAGGTGAAAACACTAGAACAGTCGAGAAGGCAATCAGCAGAAAAGCAAAGATTACCTTCTGCAGAACAAGTTTATACTCTAACAGTTCATTGTAAGCTCGTTGCAACTTCTCATCATTTGAATTTATCTCTATCAACTCAGCTTCAAGTTTTCCAACTTCAACCTAGTAGCAGAAAGTTAATTTACAACACAAAAACCGTTGCTGGCCAAAATAACAGAATCTACTGACCTAACATACCTCCAACTTGTCGAAATCAAGATCAGTACTTCTTGCAGCCGTTGTTGAGAGCGACAAACCTGCCTTCGTTATTTTTTCTCTGAAGTACCTTAGTTTCGGAGCCATTTCCCCATATCTTTTAAGCTACACAACATATAACGCACAAAAACACACACGAAGCACATTCATGTGGTCAATGACAACTTCTGTCAAAACATAAATAACAAAATTCAAATGACGCAATTCCAATATATATCTGTTTAAAGTATATGATAATATCATCACAAGAGTTCAACATGCAAAGGAGTGCAAGTCAACAAAACATACCTGAACAGCGTAGGTCCGCTGGAACAGACTTTTCGCAGCATTGAGCTGCCAAACAGGAAAACACACACTACATATCAAATCCTCGCACCGTCAACTAAACAATATCCATACCTACCTACATACATACATATATATAATTAAATATATATATATCTAGAAAATAAATCTACAATTAGATGTCCATCCACATTTTCACAGACTTAATCGAAATTTCTAATCTACCTAATAACTAACATTCATGAAGTTTTGACATCTCATCTATGATCTTCAAAATTGTAATTTCAGTTCAAAAAAATAATAAAAAACAAATAAAAAAAAAAAAACAACAAAAACTCTAGTTATGTCGAGATAAACATAAACAGGACAAAGAAACTACCACAAAAAATGAACTTTTATTTGTCAATGCCAATCGTATCAGCGCAATATTGAATATCGATCAAATAGAAAAATTTTCAAGAGAAAATGCTGCTTACATCTTTGAATTGAAAGAGACCGAGATCGCCGAGATACGAGATAGCAGGATAAGCTGATTCGACAGGAATGATCAATTGGACCAACTGCATCGGCTCCGACCGCAGCAGATCCATTGTCGGCAAACACTCCCCAACCACCATTTTCTCCTATCACGGTACTATAATGTACAATTTCTATTTTTGATACAATGTGTGTGTGTGTCTCTCTCTACAAATCTATATTTACAAATACACAACCGATCGCGATCAGCAAGTAGTGCACCGGCCGACAAATTTTATCTTTTTTGGTTTCAGTCGTAAAAGCGCTGTTGTTCGTTTATTTATTTGTTTGTTTATTTAATTTCATAATTTCTGCACCTTCTTTCTGTGCGCGCGTCCCCATCCGCGGGTATATATATATATATGCGGGTATATATATTATATAGCGTAAGATGGAGTGTTCTTGTCCGCTTTCTTTGTCTTTTTTACGCTACACGTGAACCATACACCAGCCTAAATTCAAAATTCTTTGATACGACGTCGTTTCAATTATTTAATGTAACATATGGGATGTGACTCGCCGACTAGGCATCGCTTAAAATGCACCGGTTTAGGCAAGTGCGAGAGGGCATGTTTGGATATGATTATATGAAACAATTTTTTTTTTTTAATTTTACTTTCTTTCTAAATTTTCATTTTGAAAAAATTATAAACGAAATCGTAAATAACATATAAATTTCTCTTTATATAATATTATATATTAATTATCACCAACTCTAAAAATTTAATAATATTTAAAATTTGAAATTGTGATATTTTGACATTATAAAAGATTAATTTTTTGGATGAAATCTCAAAATAATAATTAAAACGAAAAAAATAACCAAAGGAAAATCTCATTATTGGAATGAGTTTTTATTATCTTATGAGATTGATGATAAGTGGTTAATGAAAAGAAAATCAAATAATAATTAATTCAAAAAAATTAAGTTAACAATTTTTATTTAAATAACGATTTTTCTCACTTTAAATATTTCAATTGACTATTTCAAATGTATAACCAAAGGAAAATTTCAATAATGAGTTCTTATTATCGTATAAGATTGATGATAAATGGTTAATCAAAAGAAAATCAAATAATAATTTAAAAAATCAATTTAACAAATTTTATTTAAATTAATGATATTTTTCACCTTAAATATTCAATTGACTATTTCATTTCTTAAATTTGACGGATAATTAATGATAATACTATTTATCATAATATCAAAAAAAGCTTACCAAAACTTAGATCAACATAGCATATTGATCATTCATCAATTATAGATCTCAAAAGTCAAAATCATAGAATTAATTACAAAAATTTTAAAAAAAAATGAAATAGATTTAATCATCCAAACTATAATTGCTGACATAAGCTTCCTAAATTAGCCATAATATAGATAGACATGGTTATCGAGATAATTAAAAGCAACACATTATTGAATGAAACCTCAAATCGGAAGATAAAAAATTTTTAATTAATATCAATATTTCGTTTTTAAAAAATATAGGAATCAAATCTACTAAATCCAATATGAATCTAAATCGATGCAATACAAATATATCATTTTTCTCTAGTTGTACTTCAAGTTCAATTATGACATAACTGATAACGCTTTTCAATGTTTTCGGCTAAAGCGAGAGAAGAAAAAGAATGGATAGTCAAAATAAATATGAAACCCTAAAGTCAAGGCTTTTTGGCCATGATACATGTATATTCAGTGGCTGGTTTCAGCTGTAAACTTGCGTGCAATAAGCAGCAATCTTATTATGATCGACATAGAAAGCCACAAGTATCAATAGCAGCAGCCACCATGCATGCAGGCTTCAGCTGAAAAGTTGAGGTAAAATAACTGATCGAATTGGACCACTTTTTTTTTCATCTAGCTCTCGGCTATACACAAAGCCAAAGATGAAGAAACTTGCAGTGGGTTCGCATGCGGCTCCGCTATAGCTGTTGACCATAACCTATAATGCTATGTTAATTTTCATAATCTAGTTAGCTGAACCTGCATGCCTTTTGTGTTTATGAAACCCTAGCAGACTCTTCTTGATAATTTGGTTTTTCCACCACCAACATGATATATTATGGGGACCAAACCAGCTGCTTTTCTAATGGTCTTTCAGTGATATATTTCTATATCAATTTTGCAACAATATTGGATGGATGTTAATTTTTGACATTATATGTTAATTGTAACCGATAAAATTATTGGTTCTGGAATTTAAAGAACCATTTCTTAGAAATTTGATTATTCTTGTACTTTAATACATGATTTCTTATTTTTAAAAAATGAAATACATATATAAGTTGTTCAACTTTTTTCCTATTCGAGCATTATATATCCGGAGACATGTCAAAGTTGAAGTCATGAGAATGTGAGAAATTGACAAAAGGAAAAAGGCGCGCCACTCAAGGGTCTCGTCATTCATAGATTAGGTATTAATCATATTCTCCATTCTTCATGTGCATGGAACTTAGGGTGATGAGGGTCAATTCATGCTGACTAAGACTGATCAAATAGTATATTTGACCCAATAATTAGTAATTTGTTTATTTAAAAACAATGCAAACAAAAGGCCCATAACAGTAATAGCTACGCACGTAATCAATCTCCACCGCAGTTTCTGTTTGTTTTTCTTTATCCTAATTATTCAATTTTCTTCTTCGTTTTCTTGTTCCTTGGAACCACTTTCGCTTTTCAAGTCAAGTATTATCGTCAAGCTTAGGCACCTTTTTTGTGTTCCTTGAAGTCACTCTCACTTTTCATGGTTCTAACCCATACTTTTCAAGTTTTACAACCAATCCGAGGTTCTAACAAAGGAAAGAGCTAGAGAATATTAAAGCTGAGGTTAGGTGCCCCCAGAACTATACATTTAAACTATTAATTTTACATTATTCTACACATCTTTTTCATAGTTTCGTGTGATTAGTTAAATATTAATTCCATATATTTATATATATGTATGTGTCTGTACCATACTAAAGTATCTTTTCGAAGGCAAGAAGGTAATTAGAGCAATAGAGGCAGGAACTAATTAATTAATTAAGTTTTGGACAAAACCTCTAATCATAACAAGATGTAAATGTTATACACTGAAAAAAAAAAGTCTGTTGTTTTACAGTAACTGAACATCAAATTGTTTCACAAGCTTAACTACATAGTCGAGAAAATTTAATTTGTTCTGGATTCACAAATGCGAAAAAGGTGCAAGATAAAAACATCCATGTGCATGTCGTTAACCATGATAATATATATAAAAGTTTCTTTTTAAAAAAAAAATTAACACCAGACAAGTAAATATTTATTGAAATCTTATCAAGATTAATTACTACTTAAATATCAAATTAATTAACTTGTACTATTCGAATATTTAAATCTATAATTAGAAGATAACAACTTCACAATAAAACAAAAAAAAAAACTATCCATATAAATTTTTGTAGAATATGATTGATGGAAATAGAACCCCTCCATCATAATGAATGGGAATATGCACAGGCACTAGTCTCTAAGGGTATAGAGTTGGGTCCACTTAATCCAATAAGGTAAAAAAACATATATATCCGTTCTCTTAATACAGTAATGCTTATTTTACGGTCAGAAAAATTAAACCAGTTTTTTCCATCCCTAATTAAAATGTGTTCATATGTCCATGTGCCATTTGCCTGAAGGAATATTAAAGGCGTGTACATATATAAATGTTGACACAATTCATATAGATTTTCTTGACATTTTAAACATGCATGGAATTCGCATGATCAACTACAGCTAGCTCTTTGGAGTCTTGTTATTAATAGAAGGAATGCAAAATGAAAACCCAGAAGTCAATAACCAAGGATCATTAATGCACTCAGCTTTACGATACCGTCACACAAAGAAAATCATAGACAACAGCATTCATTACACAATCTTATATTATTATATATCCAAGCAACTGATGAGCAAGGGAAAGAGTCATCTCATCTTGATATATATGTGTTCAAACATGTGTAGCATTTTTGTGTACACATACATATATATATATAATTAAAGTTTTTTTAAATACACAAAAATGGTGTAAGCAATTCTGCATGTGAATCTTGTGTTTCTTCAGTTTATTAAGCATTCTTATTCTAAAAACATGTTACGAATCCAGCACGGTTATCTTTCAAGAATTTAATAATAATAATTCAGGCACGGTTACGGAGAAGAACAATCACATGGACATTATGGATTAGGATTCAATGCAACAAAGAGTATAGTACAATATGGCTTTGGCAATTAAGTCGTTAAATAGCGCATGTCATTCCAGTATTAAATAAGACATATATTATGTGTAAATTTTCCCTACTGATTATCTCAGTATACTGTTCACGATTGAGTGTGAAATTTCCTGTGATCTGTACTCTTCGCAAGAATTTCACTGAGATGCCTAGACAGGCTCTTCAAATCGAAGTAATCAGAACATATAACAGTACATATATTCTGCAGCTACACATTGCAATCAATGTTGTAACTTACTCATGAATCATGATGTGCTCTTTGAGTGCTTCAGTACTTCCAATAGTATTTTACTTAAAGAAAACAACCCTATGATGGACTCTCTTAAGCAAATCAACACACAATTTTTGACGTATTGTAAAAAAT
The DNA here is from genome assembly GCA_019925255.1 of Litchi chinensis. NCBI lineage: Eukaryota > Viridiplantae > Streptophyta > Magnoliopsida > Sapindales > Sapindaceae > Litchi > Litchi chinensis. The sequence goes on along the minus strand of CM034468.1, from coordinate 3,036,224 downwards.
AAATATGATTATTTTATTTGCGTTTACACTATCCAACGTATATCCCTATAGGCACACGTTAGTGCCCTAACACAGAAAGAAAAAAGAAGCCAGTAATGACCCACAATTTCCTTTCATTATTAATGTAGTTATTCGACCATATGAAAAGGATATATAAATCACTAACTAAAGCAGAAACAGTGACAGACTAGAGTTTATGGAAGAGTTATGTGTTGTCGAGTCATAATCGACGGGAAGATAAGAGCACATGTAAAGGGTCAGATGATTACAGAAGAGAGGAAAGTTTTTTGACCTTTCTGTGTCTTTTATATGTTCTAAATCTAGCAACTCTATATGGAAGCATCTTTGATCCCTATTAAAATGATCATACGTACCCTTACAAGCAACCACCCCCCCTATAAAATCATTATAAGCTGTAGTCTACAATCTACATTTAACATAAATCACATGCATATAGTTGCAGAAGCATTTAACATTAACAGCAGCTAATGAGCTGTAGTGAGGAAGCACTTTCCCTTCCCTTCTACTAAAAAGGTCACATCCATGCACGTCTATTCAACTTAGCTATAAATTTTATCGTCTTGCAGACAAGTAGTTGATGTAAATGTCCTTTCAAGCTACCTATTTTTGTATATGTAAGTATAAATATATGTGAAGAAATGTATATTGTAGAATGTAGACAGAGAGAGAGAGAGAGAGAGAGAGAGAGAGAGAGGTGGTTTCTTCATGGGGTTTTACTTTTGGAGATGTGGTTATGGAATGCAAGATTGTCATTTGGGATTGGAAGAAAGAGAAGCAAAGCTAAGCTAAGCTGGCTCTCTCATATATCCTATAGAGAGATTTCTTCTTTTATTCTTTTGGGGATTGTTTTTGGTGATTAAAAAAATAAGAGGGGGTTCTAAATTCTTTGCTTCAGCAGACACGAAACCTATGTAGTCCCATTTTCATCCGGCAAGCAAACGGATAAAGAGGAAAAAGTGACTTCGAGTTCAACACCAACCAGAAAGCAAGTTGGAAATCAACCCAGAAAAGATTAAACTATAAAGAAACCAAGTAAGGAAACAAAAAGAAATAAAGAAAAGCACATATCCACATGCTTTCAGACAACAAACAACAACACACCCAAAAGACGAAAAACAAAATATTGCGTGTAGTTCTCTCATCGATAACCCAAAAAAAAAAAAGGGGGGGAGAAATTTAATCAAGAAAATCTCAATTGAAATTCGAACAAAACAAACATCCCCATATCAATATCATATGCATCGTCAATAATCTTTTCATATATGTGCCTTTTCTACCTCAAAGTCTCAATGGGTGCTCTTGAAGATCCAGCTAGCACTAGAAGAAATATCGAACCACATAAAAATTTAACAAAAACCAACAAATTCAGAGAGAGACTAGAAGTGTTACTCTTGCTAGCAGCTTGCATGAATGACAAATATGGATTTGAAAGCTTTTGTTGTGAAAAGCAAAAAGGCTCTCAAGTCAAGACCTTGGAGGTGGGAAGTATTGCGTTTGCGTACCAGCCATGAAAGCATTGAATGGAGGTGGTGGGTAAACAGAAGGGTCAATCAAAGCGGCAGCAGACGGGTTGCTAGTGGTGGTTATAGCGGTTGTTGTTGCAGCGGCGGCGGTGTTGCAGCTGTGATTAGATTTAGCTGTTGTTGATGAGAGCTCTCACCACCACCACCTCCTGTGTAACGACTTTCTGGTCCTTGATCGTAGAGAATTCCCTTGAAAACATGGCCTCCTATGTTAACAGCCGTTTGATACGCGTATTGCTCATCAGCATCGTCCATGGCGCTCACTTTTACACAACGAAACTCCGCTGGAGAATTCACTTCTGGAGGAAGCTGACTCAGTTCCAACCCTAATGTGAACATTCAATAAATCAAAGCAAAGACATACAATTTAGTAAAAACATGCAAGTGCTACAAGTCTAGACACCCCCCCGAAAAAAAAAAAATGAAAATGAAAACTTTTTCGTCAGTTTTACTAACAAACAGTAGCAGAATATGGAACAGAAGAAAAGTAAATTGAAGTGGGTGGGTAACTATGGAGGTGGACTGGCGAACACGCAAAAAATACGATACGGTTTTTGGTTTAGTTGGGAGACAAGCACTTACAAGCATTCCTTGAAATTCTTCAAGATCTCAACAAAATTGAAACACTATCTAACACCATGATTCTCGAGAAACTTATCTACCCACGACAGACCTTTTGAGTGGTTGCATTCAATTGGGGCGGGGAATTTTTGTTCATTGTGTGTTGTTGTTGTCAAAAAAATATAAAAACTTTATTACCTGTATTGGTTGTGGTGGTGGGTAAAAGAGTGAAGGCAAGTGAGGAAGTATCACCTTGATTCTCTCTCTGCCTTTTTGGATTCTCTCCTCGAAACTGTTGTAGCTGTAGCTGCTGCTGTTGGTGTTGCTGTTGTTGTTGATGTTGTTGTTCTTGTTGATTTTGTTGTTGGTGCTGTCTTTGCAAAGCTGCGAGTTGGTGCTGCCTCTCTCGCCTTTTGGCAGCAGGGACCCAAGTACTCTTGACGTGGGTGTGGCACTGAAACCCTCGGCTCTTACAACAAGTCCTGCATCTCATGTGAACACAGTCTTTCTTGGCTTGGTTACCACAATCTTGACAGTTCATGCCTCCTCCACTTCCACCACCTCCACCTTGTCTCATCGAAGAAAAACCTGATCTTGACGACGAGTCATCAGAGACGTTGATGAAGCTTCTTCGACTAGGACCCACTCCAAACGAGAGATAATTGTTCATGCTTTGTAGTTGTTGTTGTGGTTGTTGTTGATGAGGATGGTGGTGGTGATAATACTGAGGCCATATCTCGAAACCCTTATTGTAGATCTCCTCGTTCGATCTGTACAAGTAAAGGTTCTCTTCTTTATCTTCCTCGTCTTCTTGTTTACTGGCAGCTCCTTCTCGGCCTCCTCCTCCACCACCTAAGTAGAACCACCCTGCCATTTCTTGCACCCAGAAGCTGAAACTAAGCTCAATTTAGACCAAAAATCCATAGCAATAACTTAGTATTATACCAGGGATGATCAGTTTGGCTCTATTGAATTATATCTGGGTTTTTGAATTGGATAATTTTAGGTGGGTTTTTAAGAGACTGTAAGTTGTTTTTACCTGATCTTTGTCCTGATTCTGACTCTGTGTGTGGTGTTTTTTGCAGCTTTTGAGGACACACTAATAAAAAAAAAAAAAAAAAAAAAACACAATTTCTTGTAAGAATAGTTTCTTTCTTCTTTTTTTAGGGTAAATTTAATGAGTAAGCGAAGCTGGTTTGCTTGACTTGGCTTCAATTCTCTCCCGTTGTAATAATGGCACGGAATTAGAGCTCTGCAAAGCCGCCATGGCAACTGCACCTCTCTCTGCTACATAATATCCTCATTTAAGACAAAAGCCAACCATTTTCTCTCTCTCATTAACACCCCCTCAACCCCAACTCTTCAGTGGTTTTTTTTTTTTTTTTTCCCTCTTTTTTTTTTTTGTATGTGTGTGTGTGTTAGTGAAGAGTGAGAAAAAAACCCCAAAAAAAAGAAAAGAAAAAAAATTCAAACCAAACCAAACAAAGCAAGAATCTCTCCCTCTGGGCACTTCTCTACAGTTCTCTTCTAGTTTCAATGTATCTTATCACATATAAAATCACAATCCAAACCCCATTTCATGACCATCCTACGGCCCTCTTCCCTCCACGTGTCACCCCTCAGCTTTTACTCATTCGTCCTTTGCACCGGAAAACCCGCTGGTACTTTTTCTGACCGTTCCTGTAATTAAGATTTGATTTCCTGATTTTTAATCTACGAAACAATCTACTAAAATAATTCATATATTATAATGTACAAACCTTACATTCCTCTTTCTCTTTTCAATATCACAGACGTCCCCATCACCTGCCACGTGTAATTTTATTTATATATACATATTAAAATTTACCTTGTGATCATCCCATCACCAAACGCCTTTTCTACTTTCAGTATAAAATTAAAATCTCTGACAATTCTTCTTCTTCTTCTTCTTCTTCTTCCATCGAGTTTCTAGAGAAAAATATTTTTCGTTGTTTGTTGTAAGTAAATCAAGTTTTTCGAAATTCTCGTGTGTATTGTATTTTCCACCGAGAAAGCCTCGTATTCCTCTCAAAATTCTCCCTGTAATCATTTTATCTTTGACTCTTAAAGCCCCATTTTATATATTAATTTATATATTCAAATGAAAACTCATACAATGGGCACTGTTTAAATACGCGTTATTGTTGAATTTACAGATAAAATATATGAAATTTAAATGTAAACTTGGTTGTGTTATGTTTTGACGTTATTTGGGTATGAATTTTTGAATATGTAGCATAAGTTTATCGTATTCCATTAAATGTCAACACCACCGATTTGATGTAATATCTAGCTGTGATTTTATGCACCGACTATAAAGTAATGCTTAGATTAAAAGGTTACTTGAAAACACGTAATGCAATGAGAGATTATTGAAAACAATGTGTTGATTTAACATTAAGACTGTGACTTCACAGACATTTATTACGTTCCACATTTTTTTTTTCTCTCTAAGTGATTTGACTTACAACTTTTTCTTAATTAACATTTGATTTAAGACTAACTAAGCAATAACAAAAAAATTATGTCATATTAATTGGTTTGTTTGAATTCAACTATTGAAAAGAGTAGTAATGTGTGCGCCATGGCCCCTCTTCTATTTCTGGTTTGACAAACTCATCTCTCTAGTACAATTGCTACTTTTAATTGATTTTTTTTTTTTTTTTTCTGTTTGGTTAACTGGAATTTGAGTGAAGACTAAAGGTAAGTAATAAAAGGTAGTAATGGTTCAATTCTTTTGGTACTATTGCCACCCTACTTTCGGTAAATGCATCTCTTTTTATGCAATTATTATTATTCTTTTTTCTTAATCACAATCACTACCAACGATTTTGTAAAAGATATATATTTTTTTATTATGCTTTTGCAAAAGTGTTCTTTTTTATAAAATAAACTTCAATGTTATAAGAAAATACGTAGCTATACCATAACCCTTAACAATTTAATGAGAAAAAATATTCATTTAGTTTAATGTATCTTATATTCAAGTCATTACGCTATACATGAAATTTAAAGGAAAAAATCAGGGGAAAAAAGTTATATGTTAAAATAATAAAAGTATTATTATTTTAATTATTTTTTATATAATATTAAGTAATTATTAGATCTAAAAGATTAAATTAATTATATATGTGTAAGGCGCTTGTTTTTGCCCTTTTAAAGCTATCAAATATCAATTATGAAAGTTATTAAAAAAGAACATTCAAAACACTTGTTAAATGTCATTTTCTTGAAATATACTATTGGTTGATTATGTACATCATCACTTTCACATTAATTTATAGTGAGGATTTAAGCTCGCCAATCACCAGGCCCTGACATATTGTGACTCAATTAGTATTATTTTTTAATATGTTTAATAAATGTCCGCCCTTAATCTCTAATGTTTGAAATCAATTATATATATATAAGATTTTCTAGAAAATAGTTGGATATTTACTCTCCAAGCAAGAGAATCTACTCACTCAACAACATTATATAGTGTTTTAAAAGAAACTTATCATACTTGCTTAAATAGTTATAAGTGGATTGATTTTACTTTTGCAGTACATTATTTGACTAAACATTATAAATAAAATAATGTTACATATCTCATATTTAATGTCATAACTCAACAATTAATATATTAATATAAATGTTAATGATAATTTGGATAACTCGACATGTTTCATATGAGTTCAATTATCATATCGCAGGTTGGGATTAAGTTATAATATAAAGATGGAATATCCATATTTTCTTTTATAAATATTCAATATTCCAATGAGGTCAAAATGGTAGGTTGTATCCTATAACAGTCATTAGTCACGACCAGAACTTATCGATTGGAGCATTTATGTTCGACATAAATTATGGTAACACAAAATTGGTTTAGTTGTATATCACACATATTTATACTATTACGATTTATTTCTCCCAATCTAAACCTCAATATATGGTAAATATTAAAACAAAAATTGTTTATAAATTATTAGTGGAAATTTTTTCAAGGACAATTATTTACTTCGTACAGGCTCGAGTCCATAAAATTATCCCCATATTTGGAAAAAGACTTTCTCAGCCCAAACAAAGCCAGACCAAACAACTTGATTAACGCTCAGCGAACATGACATTTTTTATCATCAAACAATCACGTGAAAGGGAAACCGAACAAATTAAGTGGACAGTAATTATTGGGATTTCGCAGTAATTAATTGTTTATATAATTAAATGGGGTACGGACTCTCGGCGGCCTCTATGTCTTCCGCCGTACCCCTTCACTAATCAAAAGTTGTATAATAGATTAATCATCATTTCAGTGTCATTTTTTAATCAAAAATATAATATTAATTTATTTTTTGAAAAGAAAAACTATAATATTAATGAACCATTGAAATACTAATTATTAAAAGTGTAACGTTGAATACTAATTGTAATTGTGGCGATTAGGGGCCCGAGGCAACCATGTACGTTGAGAGTGAGGGGGACACCCCCACCCCCCCTTTTTTTTTCCTTTACTGTTGACTATCCACAATTTGTCTTTGTCTCTCAATTTTTATTGCGTTTTTTTCCCCTTTTTTTAAATTTATTTACTGGTAGGAGACATGGAGCTCCTAACTTTGATGAATTGGGCTTTTCCATGATTTGTGGATAATAAGAAATATATATATATATATTATTGAGTAAGCATCCTCCAAGGTACGATGAAATCCATCTGTCGTACCACGTTTTCTTAACTAAATCACAAAAAGGTTGTTCATTTTTCTTATTTTTGTATTTTTCCATGATAAGTAACAAAATTTTAAAACCTATTTTTAATTAATGTCAAAATTACGAATAAGTTTGCGATTAAATTCCAAAGAGGATTCACTGATTTTTTTCAAAAAATTGTAAAATCCCCATAATATATTAAAAAATAATTCCATATCTTCAAATTTCAATAAAAAAATTCGTTATTTTATATTTAAAAAAATATCCTTTTAGTGTCAATAACAGCCGGCGTTATTAGTGTAGACACCAGCTATCCCCATGTCTTTAGTGGTATAGGCACCACACCCAAGTAACCCCAAAAAAGTAAAAGACTTTCCTACCATTATGTATAAGTTGCTCTCCTATTTTCATATAGATTTTTCTTTTATTTTCATGTAGGTGAATTTCTTCCATTTAAGAATAATTCTTGAATCATATCATAATATTTCTATTTGATCGATCTTGATAGTTTTTTTTTATAAGTTTTAATTTAAAATAAAAATAAAAAACATTTTTAATTGTAAATTTTAGTCTTCTAAAAAATAGTAAAGATCTTTTGGAATCTCCCACCGTCTTTTCGCTGGATTATTTTATAACGTTGGATCAATTGATCCAAATAATGAGTCAAATTGTGGGAGTAGTAATTCATGGATCATAAAAGGGGGTTTGCAGAAATCAGAATAGGCAACAGCTAGGAGGGAGTAGCTATTCCTCAAATTTAGTGACAGTAGTGAGCAGAATTTTAATGAACAGATGTGATTAATTGAAACGAGAATCAAATGGGTTATGTTGTTAAAATGGATAATAGGTAGATGGAGATAGAGTACACACAAGAGAGAGAGAGAGAGAGAGAGAGAGAGAGAGAGATGTTAAAAATGGGGATGGATGGTGAATGATGTGTGGGAGTCCCAATAATTGTGTGTCCCTGTCTGTCTTTCACTCTCGAGCCCTGCGCTTTGCTTTCTCCTGGTTGACTCTCACCTCCATCGTTCATTTTTTTTTTTTTCTGTTTCCTCTCCATCTCTCTCTCTCTCTCTCTCTCTCTCGCTATTATTCTGTGTATTATTATAACTACAACTACTCCATTTAATCAGGTTATAATTCTCGTGCTCACAATGTGCTCTTTTAACCAAAATATTTGAACGTGCTATCAAGTTCATTATAATTTTTATAAGAAAAACATGGTTGTGTCTATAATTTATTGTGATACAGTCATAGAAATGATCAACATCATCAAAGTCATCAATGCAAATAATCGACAATAGACAGTCGGCTCTTTGTCATCCATTAATTCGATCATTTCCTCCTCTTGAATGAATTAGAGTGTGTGGCTAAAGTTTTCTATACAAAAGTTCATAATGCACTGACTCAATTAAGAAAATTATTAAGCTGTGGGGATTTGATTGTGTCTATTCATTATTAAATGTTCACATTAAATGTTATGATCTTACATCAAATAAGCATAAATTGATTATTATGTTTATTATTTTTTGTTTAATCGTAAATAACTCATTGTCAGTAATGTGATCTTACGTCAGATAAGTATAAATTGATTATTAAACTAATTTTTTCTTATTTAATTATAGATAACCAATTCTTCATCATTTATTCTAGGAGAAAGGTTCTTTTAATACACACTTCGAGATTCAAAAATTTGTAATACATCAACGTCCAAATTAAGTAGATAATCATCCTTAAATTTGGGATTCCGATCCGTTTTACGTATGTGATTTTTATTTTTTAACCGTTATAGAATTACTAATTTTTAACAGTTCTTTAATATTAGAAAACTGATAATCCACATAAGAAAATTACTGTCTTCTCAAGTGAACATTAAATGAAATCATACATTATCTTTAAGTGGACTAAAAATGAACTCATAATTATACACTTTATATCATAACTAGATCAAAATGCTTCCTGAGTTAATGTTATCAAATGACGTCCAAAAGCATGCCAAAAAAGAAGAGAAAATCAAAACTTGGTTTGGTTTGAATTGGTGCAACACTATCCTTTGGTCAAAGGAGACCTAGAATGCCACACTGGCATGCTTATAGGCTACCAAATTATAATCCCAATAATATTATGATGACTTTATTGCCGCGAACAATATTTTTCACCTCAGAAATTCAGACTTTGAAAGTCAACAACAACTGGGTAATGCTGTCCTGCCTGTGTTTGGATCATCCTAGCTAGTCTCACACTAGTCTTCTTTAACCGAAAACTCAGGCAAGGAAAGCATGCAAATTCGCTGTCATTTTCTTCCTTCAAGTTTACAATATACAAGAGACTTTGAGATGGGGATTGGCCCATCTCTATCATGCACAAAGTAAAAAGGTTAAAAATACTCGATGGAGATTACAACAAAAGTGATTGATATATAGCAAGAGAAAGAGAGAATAAGACTATCAGTGATTCCTTGTCTCTCTCTCGGGGAAATATAATAGAAAAGCTAGCTATACCCACTTCCTCTCCACCTCCACCACACTACTACACGAAATTTTCCATCAATCTCTTTTAAAAGTGCACAAATTTGAAACTAGATATCAGCTTTTATGTTGTAGCCTTTATCATATATCTTACGTACGTACAAAGGAGTCTCACATATGTATTAGTTAAATAATCCAAAAACATTGCAAATAGTTTTTATATGTGAAGGAGTAGATACGGTACGGTCACAAAATACGTATTCTTTTTGATAGAAACAGCCAAGGGAGTGGGGGACCCCCACCCCAATTGGATTGTGGATAGATTTGCGTATAGAGTGGGGTCCAACTGGGCATGCATGTGCAGAACATGATGAGAATTTAGTTTTTATAGACTGGGAATTGATAGACCATAGGTTACCCTTTAAGCATATTATTGGTGTATTGGCCGTTACATGACATAATTGTCTCAACAAAAGGTTACATAATTTCCCAACCCACTGCCACTCCTCTCTATCACGTGCCTACTGCCACTTTTCGCTAACCTACGACCTCCACTACTACGAAACCCACACCTTTGATGCGTAGGCCTCCTACCCAACTCTGCTACTGCCGATAAGGGACCCCCTAGTCTCTATGTACAATTTGTACATTTTTGGGGGATTAGGAAAGATTGAAGATTAATTTGTCAAATTCATGATTAACTAAAGATTTTGAAATGCAACTTATTTAGTAATTAATGAGATGAAAATTTTCACTGTATTACATAAATTCTGAGTCCCAGTGGCACCACTACTTCACCTTATTTATATGCCAAAGCTTATAAAGTTGTTCGTTTAATAATATATATCATTCCTAGGAGAAATTTTTCCTTAAGTTTGGCCATTAAAATCATTCCATGTGCATGAAAATAGTTGATTGGTTGTCCACATCACGTGACATAAAGCCGTTGGATAAAGTGAATGAAAGATTTTCTCCATTACTGTTAGAGCTAAGTGTAATGGGAGCAGCTGAGACAGATGAAACCTGGAAGAGAAAACAGAAATAAACATGTAGCAAAAGTATAGTCTGATGGAACCACTCATCAAACGAAACAATTGCCCTGGTTAGAAATTGAAGATCTCTATATGCATGGTCTCGTGTTATCTTATCTAAGCAGAGGAACCAATTAAGGTGGATTAATCAGAGCCAACTGCTGAAAGATCACTAACAGAAAATATGCTCTTAAACAGAGAGTTGTGTCAAGGAATTGACACATCCTTCTGACCTGCGTATTAGGCATTTGTTACTTGACAAGCAACAAATTAATGCATTACTAGAGTCTTAATTCAGCGAGGATTAATCATTCAATTCATTGTTGTCAGGCAGTGTTAACTGTAATTCAGTGGCAACATTGATCATTTGATCTTCATGATTCACCTAGCAGAGTTAGAAGCCGTACTGAGACAAACGGCCTCATCACAGAAAGTCATGGCATTCGGCAATAGTGACAGTCTTTAGTAAGGGATTTTAAGGTAGCAGAGCGAGTGAAGTTGCCAAGGGAAGAATGGCCACCGGCCAGCAATCTCCAATTTCTCTTACCGTTCCCTGTTATAACTAGCGTGACATTCTGTAACTGACTGATTAAATAACATTTCCTGTTAGATGACACGACATATTTACAATGCCTGCATATTAACCTGGCAGAGAAGGCCCATTCTAACCAATACTAATGATGTTTCTCATCAATTCCCTTCGAAATAAAAACAACCTGAATTTTACCAGTCTCAATGTAAGAAACAATCTTTTACATTGCAATATAATTGCCACTCACAGACAAAGCATCAAATTCTCTCTCAGATTATCCGAGCAGGGCGCCTCATGGCACCCCACAAATGCTTACTCCTATAGATTGCACACAATGCATAAGAAAAAAGATACATGACATATAATTCCATGCCCTCTCGACGTGTCAATATCCAAAGTCTGTGTATCCGAGATAAAAAATGTGATTGGTCACCGTTCGCTACTACTCTTACCTCAAATTTACAAACAACAGGTGTAACATACAACAATTCAAAGCTTGTCTGATCATTCATTTGATCTTAAAAGTCAATCTCTAGCATCTTTTCCAACATATTCAATATTCAACAGAATTTAATTCTGAAACTTCAATTAAAAAAAAAAAAAATCGTAACTTTTATCTCAATTTAGCCTTTCACTTTGTGAAAAAATGAACATGTTATGACCATAATTGTATTGCTCTAGAGCACTTGATTTTGCACCTTAAGACGAGAGTTATCGTGAAGGAACGATAGGGACGGATCGGATCCATATTGATGGTCCGATGATTTGAGATCCGAAACAGAATGAGAATGATTGGAGATAGCGATTCGCGACCCGATTATGTGAAAGCGGATCTCTGGGCCTCAACTAAACGAGAATTGAAAGACGAATTCTCTGTCTGTTACAGCAAAGCTTTCATGCTTTATTTTAGGAGGACTCGAAATAATAATTTCAAGATGTTTTATTAAGGATCCAAAGTATTACTTTTCACGTCCATAATTTAAAAACTCTTTATGTATTCAAACAATTTAAATAAAAATTACTTTAAATTCCTCGTGTTCTTTCTCAGGTCTCCCACTACATGGCCAAACGTTTTTTCAGTATTGTTTGTTGCATGAATCATTTTTCTTATCGCTAGCCTTCCAATAATTCCAATTTTAATGCTGGCAACTAAATACATTAGTACACAGTGATTTAAAAAAATATATACATTAATACATAGAGTACAAAATTCAGACTAGAAAACTACACATATCTTACATATTTTAAAATAAGAGTAAAATTAGAATTTTTGACGTTTTAGGATTAAATAAAATATTCAACCATTCTCACTAAGAGAATGTGTGCAAACTTGGTTATTTATTCAGGAGGAAAAGTTTGCAAAATCTAGGCTTGCAATCGGATCATTGTGTGATAAAAGCATATTACTGTTGAGTAGAGTGAAGACCGTCAAAGACAGGCAGATCAAGACAGACAGAGCCGATAGAAGAAGCATCAAAACATGTGCAATGGCTCCATTCACTTCTTGAGCGTATTCGGTTGAAGCAAGAGCAAGCACAGTCAAGGGAAATGAGTAAGCCCACCATGTCACATTGAACCTTCTCATCGATCTCTTGAAAAGTATTGGTCGACATATCTGTTTAAATTAATCACACTCAAAAATTAAGTCAAATCACATCATAATTAGTAAAATTAATTAAACACCGATAATAAGTTTTGATAAGGTAACTAGTTAATTTGTGATATGCAGAAGATTTTAATTGCATAATATATTGAATAAATTACTAAATTTATAACGATAATATTTTAATAAATATTATAAAATTAGTTTAAGTTTTAAAACTATCATCAAACTATTAAAAATGATTTTTTTTAATCATTAATAATCACGAACTGCAATTTACAGATAATGGTAATATTTTGTGATGAAAAGAAATAAGCTATAATTATTTGTGGTAATTTATTCACATTAATACTAGTTTTATAAACAAAGAAAGACTTGTATAGCCTACAAACTAAATTTTATAAAAGGGTTTAACTATCTTACTCAATCATTAATATTATTTATTAATTATAGCATTTTGATTGATTTTAAAGATAGTTATTAAAGTCAATCCAATGACTACAATTGAGAGGTAATATTAGTGGTTGAGTAAGGTAGTTAAACCCTTTGATAAATGCACAAATGTCTTTTGTAATAGTTTTTTAGTCTTTTAGAGAATCTTAGATTAGGAGATTACCTAAAATTAGGTAAAATAATATCTGTAGAGAAACTTTACCTAATATATATATACATCATGGGTTATGTTAATATGTATATCATCAAGAACATTTTAAAATAGTTCCTCTACATGTAAAAAAATCAATATTTATTAAACATTTCTTAATTTTTGTCTTTGAGTATTCAAATGGTTAACACATTAGATAGATCGTTAACGAAAGTTATAATTTTAAATAATTAGATCATATGATTAAATAAATTATTAAATGATATTTTGGCTGCCCAAATGATGTTAATAAAAATAAAAAATAAAATAAAAAATAAAAAGGAAAATGAACTCCCTATGACATGGAAGTACCTTACGTAGTTGATGCATACATTTCTATTGAATAAAAAATATCAAAAAACAAATTGTCTACCTTGATCAGCTGTACAATTTGTCACTACATGCAAATAAACCATCAAGATCCATGAACAGAACTATTTTAATGGTGCTTGAAATTGAAATCAACCCAAATTGAAAATATTACAAATAAAATTCGAATCTTTTAGAGATAGATACAAATCCGTATTTATACTTCCAAGCTAAGTCATTTTCTTGACCATAATTTTTTAATGCAAAAATCTTACCAGAGAAGTGAAGAGGAAGAGAGAAAGAAAGAAGAGCATCTTTGATGCAGTATCAAAAGCACCAGCTATGGATTCCCAAGCCAAGCTTGCCACACTCGGTGCTGCAATGAACAAGAAGAAAACTGGCCTTAACATAGCTGGAAGCTGATCACTGCCCGATAATCTCTGATAAAGAGTCACAAAAAGCACCAAATAATGCACCATCCCTAGTGAAAACAAACACACTGCGCTCTCTTTCCACCCCATAATGGCGGCAGCTTGTGCGCCAACCAAGTTGCCGATAACCGATAAATGGCTTGTTGGATTGGCAACTGTTGATAGAAATCTTTTTCCTCTAGTAAACCACTGCCCGTAAATTTTGACATCAAGTGCAACAACTGGGACAGCGAAAACCCACCAGAGAACAAGGTAGGAGACTGCTTTTGGATTGAAAAATGGAGCGGATTGAAGTAAGAGAAGCCATGAAATCCACGGAGCGAAGAGATAGTTGACGCCTACATGGTGCAAGAATTCTAGTTTCACCTTTTTGAAGTAAAATAAGCATTTTAAGACGTAAAGAATAGAAAGGACAACAAGGGTGACGAGAGCGAGAAACCATAGAACAAGAAAGCCGGTTGGGTGGAGTACGTGAAGGAGGTTTCGGAAAGTGCTTTTGTCATCAGTTGGTCCGATCAATGTCTTCCATAGTAAAGCTTGGCCACCTAGAGATAAGCTTATTCTAAAATAACCAGCATGAAATCTGGTCAAGATGGATTTTAGTGATTGGTTGATTCTTCTCACAATGATGATTGAGAGGCCAAGTTGGTTTTGTGAGGTCAGGGTGGTTGTGGTTGTGGTTGTGGTTGTGGTTGTGTCGATTACAAGCTGAATCTGGGACTGGTGAGATCCTTGGGTTGCCATTGATAGCATAATATTGAGACACAAAAATTGTGATCTGTGAGTGGTTTGATTTATTTGTGTGTTTGGTTTATGCAAGTTTGCTTGGTTGAATTTCAATGGATGTTAATTTATAGGGCAAGGCAAGTGAGAGTGAGACAAAGAGATATTATTAAAATTTTGATTGAAGAAATCGTTCCGGTTTGAAATGTGCAGTGTTCGCATGGGTGTTTACTGGGCATGCCTCATGCAATTAATCTATTTTTTAACAAGCCTACTGAGCACTACAAAGAAATTTTAGGTTTATATTTGTTTTACTGTGTTCTGTGTTTATAAATAAATATTATGGTTGCTTTCAATTAGATGGTTTAGGCTATAAAAGATGGCTGGAGATATAAAAAATATCGTTAGTGATTCCATGTACAGCATTTTTAAAATATTGAAGGATGAATTCGTAAATTAAAAAAATAATAGTATAATATATTCTTTTATAATATTTTTCTCAATTTAAATTTTTGTAATATTTGATTTCTCATAATATAAATAATTAAATATATTTTTTTTAAAAAAAAGAAAAATATTCTAAAGTAATCAATTGTCTGGATCCCTCAATTGTCTAGATATAAGGTTTTTCTTTTTTTAAAACCCAAGATCTATTATCCTGATTTTGTCAAATTTATTCTTATATTTGAACAACTCTAGATCTATTTTCTTGTTTTCTTCTTATTCATATCATAGTTTTTTTTTTTTTTTTTTTTCAATAATCTAATTTAATTGGTAGCTGTATTGTTGTTTTAATTGCGTTGTCCTATTATCAATAATTTAGATAAGCTTCGATTTGTTCCTTCACTATAGTGATTATTTTTCCAAAGATACGAATTATAACGGAATCACTCGAGTTTAAAATTATTATGAGGCTGAATGGATACTCTTTATTACTAACTCAGGAGTGATATTTAATAACTATCCCTTTTTTTAATTACTTTATTACTAACTCAAGAGCGATATATATATATATATATATATATATATATATATACACACATAATGACTATCCTTTTTATTTTTTAATATAAAGGATTATCTGATCTTATTGAGATCGATCATTGATAACATAATTTGGATGATAAATTCTATAATTGAGAGATGAAACTCCTACAAAAAAAAAAAAAAAAAAAAAAAACTCACACTCATATTTTGTGTTTTAATAGAATAAAGATGAGACTCGAATTCTTGACCTCTTAAGATTGAGGAAATACTTTACCACTTTTATTAAGGGATGATATATATAATGACTATCCTTAATTAATATGAGATGTATATAATCTAAATTATACATTTTAATAACACACTGGAACTCTTATTGAAATAAAAACGTGTTTCCATAATAAAATGAGTAATTTACATAATTCCATTATGTAAGTCCAAAGGGTATTGTTGCTAAAATGGGCTTAATATACATTTTATTTCAAATGATCATCAACACATGTTAAGAAAATTAATTCAAATATAAAATATGAGCAAGTCTAGGTGACGTGACATCAGGATAGAAAGAGGAAAAGGATATATTTATCAAGTTAAGAGTTTATCAAAATCCGTCGACATCTTATATGCATGATCAAGATGTCAATTAATATACATTCAGTCAAAATGGATGCACAAGTTGACACCAGAGGGAAGCAAAATAGAGTTAGATAACTTATGACTAAATATTAGAAAATAAATATCGATCAATTTCAAAAAAACAACAAACGTAGCAAAGTCAATGCTGTCATGCAGAGATATAAAAACGGCACGAAGATGACTGGCGAAAGACAGGCCACCGTTGAGTTTAGACTTAAGTTGAGAACATTAACGTACAAAGAAATTTTTTTTTTTTTCTAATTTAATAAATCAAGTCGAAATCAATGAGATTGGGTACTCATCTAATTATGATTTTTAATTCGAATACAGATATACGCTAACTTGTTTCTTTCTTTCCCTTTTTTCGAAGTAACTCTAGCTAGTTTCTTGTTAGGTACCACCCGGACAAGAAATGTCAATATCCAATGTCGTCCGCGACGATCCAAAACCAAAATCAAGAAATTTGGCATATCCTTGAAAGTCAGAGAACTAGATATGTGGTTAACGTATAAGTCAAGGCTTGTTCTCCCTTGCGTTGTCATTATCAATAAAAATTAAAAGCTTAGAAAGCACAAGTTGATCGATGATGAATTATCATAATTAAACTATTTTATGGACAATAAATAATAAACTTTAAACTTACTATAGATTTGGTCAGCATATACAAATGTTTAATTTAATGGTTTGAAATTTATATAAGAATTCTATTAAATTATGAAAATAACCATATACTCTTAATACAGGTAGTTATATACCCCTCCATTGTATTTAAGAGGTTGGGAGTTCAATTCCCACCAAATAAATATTATGCAGTGTTTGACTTGGTAGTCCTAACAAACTTTTTATTCATTCGACAATGACTTTCAAGAAGAAAAAAATCATATACTAATCCTAAAATATCAAATGCAACTATAAACCAACTTGAATTTGGTACAATTGGTTGTACAATTCTACTTCCTTCTAGATGAGAAGTGGAACTGACGAACTGTGAGAAAATGTCTTCGTATTTGTTAGAGCTCAAATATAAGTTGTGTTCATTACTTTAGTGGTTGATCAAATTTAAAATCCTAACTTTTTTATTTGTATTTAAAAGAGCTAATATTTTAGTAGTTCTTATTATTATAGTGTTAGGTTGAATACAACCCTAGCACTTACTTTGACAATTAAATATATATACAATAATTGTATCAATATTAGGTTAATTGCATCAATAATTGTTTACACAGATTAACATTGATATAATTGGTTGTGCACTTTTACTTCATGATGAGAAGTGTAATTATGAGAAAATTTCTCATCATGTTAGTGTTAGTGCTTGATCAAGTTGTGTTAAAATCCTAACTTTTGTTTAAGTAAGGAGCTAATATCCTAGTCACACTCATTATCGTAGTGTTAGGTTTTAAACCTAGTGTTAGTGGAAATAAATTGCTAAAGGTATTACATGAATAGGAAATCTTTTGTATAAGGAAGTTTCCAATCAATTTTTAAAATTACTTCTTCCATAATTAAATTGGGCTTAAATATGATGAAGGGATATATATTAAAATTAAAAACCAAAAAGACGATGTGACTGATTAGGAAGTACAAATTCTAGCATTTTGCTTGTTGGTTGACATGATTGCAAGCCGTGAAATATTGGTTTCAAGATTGTCCTCTTGACGACAAGTATTGGACCAGAAATTAGAGCGATTAATCGTGGATCGGAACAGCAATTGACGTTTGATTAGAAAGTGAGATATTTGAAATGACTTTGCTTCGAAATGCAACAACGTTAAACTCATTATTCAAAATTTGTATCAACTTTGAGTTACCAATTCTAGACTTTTTTTTTTTTTTTTTTAAATAAACCAATTCTAGACTTAACAACGTTAACTTCTTCGAAATCTGTCCGGTCCCTCCTCTTCCCAGTAACATATAGTTCCCAGACTATTAGTTCAGCTATCATCTCACCCAAAAAGCCGTCGGATCTCCATGGAAAATTAAAGCAGCCATCGGATCTCCGTGGAAAATTAAGGCAATGACCCTTTTTAAACAAAGGGTCTTGTAAGTCTTCCCTTGCATGCTTCGATATGCTTGAATATATGTACTTTTCTTTGAACTTTTTATAATTAATTCAGGACTTTTTGAGAGGAAATCATGGCTTGGTTCACAATTTCAATAGTTTAACTTGGACCAACCTTATCTTTTCTCGATTATACATACTTAGGCTTGTTATATATTATTTATATAAATAATACTAAATTTATAAAGTTTACCAAAAAATTCTATTAACGTAATATCGTAAGTTGATTTGTAACTACCACATTAATTTTGAAATAATATATTGATGATGTGATAATTGCACATTAAACTTATTACATTATTTGGATAATAGATTTGAATGAAATATTTGATAGTATAACATTACTCAATTTTTATATATATAGTGTAGCATTAAAAATTTAAGAAGTCTAGCATCACCCTCTTTCTATTATATACATACAACATGATTTCAATATGCTAAGCATATATATTTAGAATCTCTGATTCAATAAAAATGATTTGGGCCCCCAGCCCGCCCATAGTAAGTTCAAGCCCCTCACATGTTTTGGAGAGTCTCCCGTGTAACTGGTCAACTGCAAATGAACCTCAAAATTTTGTAATGTTACTTCTACTAACAATTGTATATTTATCATTGTTCACATTTATCCTAACTACAATTTAAATTGTCACTGCTCAATACCTTAGGCATTTACGCTTATGTGTTTTAGAAAGTTGAATGTAACATTTTGAATTTAAATATAAGATTCTGCTAGTCAGTACACTCGCAGTTACAAGAAAAATTTAGTTTCTTCTAGTTTATTATAATGATCATCAATCACACCGTTAACAATCCAATCTTGCATGGTAATAAAACCCTTAAATATGAATAGGTGAATATAGAGTTATTTGTCAATTTCTACAACCAACATGAGCCTTTATTTAAAAAATAATAATAATAATTAAATGGTATTATCGTATTAGATTTGATTATCTTATAGATTATATAAAGTTATTTATAAATAACAATCCTTGAATTAGTTGTAAAAATAATTATTAAAAACGTCAAAGTATTTATTGAAGAGTATCTTACCCGAATCATAACAAGAAACGATGGTTCAAAGTTAAAACTTGACACCTACAAGTCTTGCTCCGTTTCCCGTCTGGTCAAAGTGTCAATCAGAAACGGAAAAAATAAAAACGGACGTTTCTTGACGGGAAACCAAGCAAAAGAAAGTAAAGTAGTGGGCCCCAAATGCATCGATATTCGGATACTGTCAGCATAGATCAAACAGTGAAAGACATTACTACGTTGAACCGTTTCATGCTTCAGCTTTCACCAATATAGAAATATCTTTCCATTTTGAGCAACCAATTGCACTTTTTTTTTCTTCTTTGGTCTTTCTCTTCCTTGTCTTCTTTTGTTAAAAAATAAATATGGTAACATAACTCACAATCTTATCAGACAACTTGGAAACCCATATTCAAAGCGAAAAGGAAAATCCAAGTCTACTGAGGTACTACTTGGTTGTGTTGGATCGTCGACGATATGGCTAGAGGGAAGATCCAGATCAAGAGAATAGAGAACCCAACAAACAGGCAGGTCACTTACTCTAAGAGAAGAAATGGTCTTTTCAAGAAGGCTAATGAGCTCACTGTTCTTTGTGATGCCAAGGTTTCTCTTATCATGATTTCTTCCACTAACAAAGTTCATGAGTACATCAGCCCCTCCATTTCGTATGCGTTTCTGTCTAAACCCTATGACATTGTTTTCCATTTTAGAGATTGTTTTTACTGTGATTTTCTTCTTCTTCTCTTTGTTGGGTTTGTTGTTTTGTACTGTAGAACAAAGGAGGTTTTTGACCAGTACCAGAGGACCTTAGGGATCGATCTCTGGAGCTCCCATTATGAGGTATTTAATTTTCACATGTACTAGATGTTCGTATATGTTACATAATACATGCAGACTCATATATAGGGCTCAAACCTTGTACCATTAATTGAAGGGCCACGACTTGTAGTTCACTTAAATTCGATAAAAATAAACCAAACTAAAATTTTTGTTTTCATCATCAATTTCATCAGAACTAATGGTGGATAAATGTGTTACAACATACAAAGAACTGTATATTTATCATTTAAAATAATAATAATAATAATAATAATAATAATAATAATATCATGTAATAAAATAAAGACTTTTCAACAAATTGACACAAATGTCGATCTTTATGTATGTACATACAAAAATGCTGGGAAAAATAAGACAACTTAAGAGCAGATCTAGCTTGTGAAGCTAAATGATTTGTGTGATGAAATGTGCAGAATATGCAAGAGTCATTGAAGAAACTGAAAGAAGTGAACAAGAATCTGAGAATGGAGATTAGGTACAAGAAAGCTATTTTTGTCACCTATTTTTGGGAGCTAAATGTCAATATATAGTAAACTAGTCTACAACATGCCTTTTTTTAATGATCGTGATTTTTGTGGAAATATTTGACAGGCATAGGATTGGTGAAGGTTTGAATGATCTAAAGTATAAGCAAATATGTGCTCTTCAACAAGAAATAGCGGAATCTGTGAAGGTTGTTCGTGAACGCAAGGTTGTCATCTCAACTTGCAAACTGATTATTTTGACTACTATTCTATATTCGTGTCATTATTTAAATATTTAATTATTTTAAACTCAGCTGCCCATCTTATTATATGTGTGGGTTTCAACTGATAGATCAGAACAACTTCATTTTGTTTTCAATGTCTATTAGTTTCGTATCAAGTATACTTTTTGCGCATCATCCGTTGGTAAAGTTAGTTGTGCATCTCCCAATTCATTAGAGTGGAAGAGGGTTTAAGTCCCATTAAACACATTTTACAAATGTACATATATGTATTTGCTTGAGAGATGACGATACTATAATTAGCTTTGAACTTATTTGAATGAATTTTCTTAAATTAATTTTACCCATTATGTGTAACATTAACATCTTGTTTGACTCCAATCGCTATCTTATTTTCCATTTTCAAATGATGAATCTACAGTATCGAGTGATGACAAATCAGATTGAAACCAGCAGGAAAAAGGTATGCTCTACCTATCAAAATGTAAATATAATCTAAGGAATCTTTTCCCTTTTTTTTTTTTGGTTTTTCTCTTTTTTATTTAATTTCTTTTTCTTATATTGATGCAGGTAAGGGGTTTGGAAGGCAACAATGGAAAGCTCGAGAATAGATTTGTAAGTATCATGTACTACATCATTTTCTTTTCACAGCTTATATATAATATTGAACTGATAATAAACTAAAAATTTTAAATGATAAGGCGGAAAGAGAGGAGGATCCACACTATGGTTTAGTAGATGATGGATGTGAATATGGCTCTGTTATCCAATTGCAACATGGTGAACAGGGCATATTTGCCATGCGATTGCAGCCTATTCAGACAAACCTCGGCGGCAGATCATCAGGATCCGGTGTCAAAATTTACCATTTGCTTGAGTAGTCTCCGAGAATCACTACCACTTAGCTTATTAGTAGATTTAGTTTTTAATGTTGAAGTCTTTGAAAGATAGATACTTTGGTGAGTTTCACTTATCTAGCTGTTTGCTTTTGTTATGGTCCAATTTGCTAGTTGTATGATGTGCTGGCATTGAGTTGGCACTCCAGTAATCTTGTTTCTGTTTAGTAGTGTAATGATGTTTGAATCTTGTTGAAGTATTTAATTATGGCACTAGAATTGCTTTGCTGATGATCAGTGATGATTACTAATTGACCTTCTCATCAATTTCTTGACATACAAGGTTAAGATCACTTGTTCGATTTCTAAACTTCAGTACAGACTAAAATTTTAGGATAAAAACTGTTTACTGACGTGTCTCTCACTCATATCTCTATGTGTGTGTCTTCATTTTTAAAATGAACATATCACGATGTATTATAGATAATAAATCATGTATTTTCGTGTCATAAATCATAATATGAGTGAGATTCTACCTTACATTGTGATGCTTTTCTTTTCTTTATTATACTAGACGATAGATTTTGTTGAAAGAACAAAGATAGATTTGATTATATTGTAAATTTGTTTTTTTATTTTTCCTTTTTATGCTCATATCAAAGAGGTTGAAGATTTGTTAGGATTTTTTAAAATCAAATGCTAGTTGTGCGTTTGAAAGAACACAGACATTTAGATTTCATTATGTTGTAGAACATTTTCTTTTTTAAATTGATATCCAAATGATCAAAAAATTTACTAAGATTTATTAAAATTAAATATTAGTTGTGTGACTTAGATATCTATTTTTATAAATATTAAATAACTATTCTCATAATAAGTTGAATAAGAGGATGGGTAGAGGGTGATTTATTTTATTTTGTTTTATTTTTAATTTTTTAATTTTTATATATCCTATAGAATTTAATGATTAATAATCATTTTTATAATTATAGAAAGCTCATATAGAAGCACGACCTCAAATAGGCATGTACGAATACAAAGACATTTTCTACTGCATTTAAGGCATAAAGTTCAGATTGCTGCAATAATAAATTGATTTTCTGCACTCACATTGAATTATGTTTTGCTCCATACTATTTAAATTTGTCTCTCTCAATCACATTCGCTCTTTAGTCAGCTACCTTTTCCACTACTACACGGTATTGTCTCTCCACCAGGGATTTGTGTCGGATATCAATAATTCGACCAAGGCATCTACGCAACTAAAAAGCAAAATTCTCCTAATAATTGTTATCATTCTAAAATTTACTCACTTATGCTTACACCGAAATCATACTGAGAAATATGATTTTTTTTTAATTTTATGATTAATTTATATTATTAATTTTTAAAATGTAAATAAGATTCTTAATGTTTATATAAAATTTCAATATTCATGTAAATTTTAAGCATTACAAACTTTATTTGATTTCTAATTCCAAAAATAACATCAAGAGAAGCTAATATATACTAATTGATGTTTACCGAAACTATGTGAAAATTATGATTTTTCTGATTTTGTGTTTGATTTGTATTATCTAGTCTTAAATTCAACTAAGGTCATATTTATAATGATAAAACTCAAATATTTACAAAAGTTTCAAATATTAATAACTTCATTTAATGCATCGGCTAAAGCTAAATACGCAAACATAACCTGTGCTAACAAAATTTCAACTTCTGCTCCAGTCAAGGCCCCAATAATTTTATACTTGAAATACCTCCACAACAATTTTAAATGCATATCTTTTGCAACCTCCTCCAATATCATCGCCATCTGCAAGACAACAGACTACTTCTTGAGAGCATTCGAAGAAGGAGACTGATAATGGAGGAGATAGTCTCCTCCATTATACGACCCAGTGGGGAAGATGAATGGACCACAGTTAATCAAAGGAAACAAGTACAATCAAATGAATAGTTAAAGGTTGAATATAATTATAGATAAAGCCAAGAAATATTATTAGTGCTATTTGTCCTATTAATACTAACTGACTTTACACGTACATAAACTGAGATCAGTTGGAAATATGGGTACCAACAATCAATCGCTGTTTCTATAAACTGGTACGGAAACTCGAATATCATTTTCAATTTTTCATATCAAGATTAATTTGTTAGGGATGCGGTCAACCTAAAGTACACCTACCGCGACAAGCTGTGTATAAACTGACTCAATCCCCGTCACCTGGCCAATCAGGAACCGTACGTGCCCCAACATTTCATCATGGGAAAATCCATGAAATCAACGGTCATCAGAGCCCACACCGGGTCCTTTTTCAACCTCCACCAAAACGCCGTGTCGTGTCAGCACAAAAATCAAAATAAAATATAATAAAAAAAAGAAAAAGAGAATTTTAATTTAAAAAACTTTTAAAATATTTTAGGTTTTTTCTCTTAAACCCCAGCTGTTTCTCTAGTTTTATTTTTGTCTGTCTCCACTCACAGAGCCTGGAAGAGAGAACAAAAAGAGGGAATTTCTTTGCTGCTGTGTAATTAAAGATGGGAGCTTTAGCTCCTGTTTCTCCATGGTTGCCAGAAGACGACCTTCTGTTAAAGAATTCTGTTGAGGTATTTTTTTTTTTGTTTGGTGTGTTTGTTTCAATTTATATGAAACTTGAAAAAGTTTTGATTCTTTTTTCAGTCTTTGTTGTGTTTCTATTCAACATTCACATTCTTTAGTGAGGAATTGACTATAGAGTAATTTTGTTTGCTGTCTTTTTGTTTGTTTGTTTAGTTTTGGGGTGTTTTTGTTGCTGTTTAATTGTATGAATTTTTTAGTTTGGATATATGTTGGTGTCTCTGATATGGGTTTTGCGGTTGTTGGTTTCTTGTGTTGAAGCGTGAGTTTGTTGTGTAAAGAGTGTTTTCTATTTCGTTGTGTGGTGGAAAAATGTGTTCTTGGCGTATTCGCTTTTGATTGCGGCTTAGAATGGGAGAATTTGACTCTGTTATCGAGCTAAGGGTTGGTGGACATGTGTATAATTGCTTTTTGTTAGTGTTAGTGTTAGAACAATGCCTTTTGAAGCCGAGAAATGGCCCCTGTAGGTTGTATGGTGGTTTCTTGGCATTTGTTTTCACGTATTAGGGACATTGATGCTGTTAGACGGTGGTTTCTATGTAGTTCTTGCCATGTAATAGGAGCATTGTCATTATTTGTGTAGTCAGGAAGCTATCGGTTTGATTAATGTATTTTCTGTTTGTGCAATTGGCTTGTTGAAAACTGAAATAATATGGCTTGTTGTTGGTTGCCAACATCCCTTGGATGTTGGACGAGCTAGATTGTTAGTGTTTGGTACTAGGCACTTGAAGAATATGTAGACAACTTGTTACATCACAAAATTAAGCTATTGGAATTGAGATAACAATATTTTCGTTAGTATTTGAGTAGAACATGAAGAAATTGTGTGCAAAGGAATATATTTATGTGAGTATTAAAAAATAAAGGTGTTATCCACTTTGTGCTGCCTGTGGGCATCTAAATTATTAATTTCCAGGACTTGTTATTTGATTCTAAACATTTATTCTTTTTCTGCAGGCTGGTGCTTCCCTTGAATCACTTGCTAAAGGCGCAGTGCAATTTTCTCGAAAATTTACTGTTCAAGAACTGCAAGATCGGTGGCATTCACTCCTTTATGATCCAGTTATTTCAGCAGAGGCTTCTTTCCGCATGATTGAGTATGAGCATTCTGCTTTGAGCCTTCCATCCAAATTAAATAGAGCTGGAAATTCGAAAGAAAACAAAAGTTTGCCTGGTAAGAGAAAAGCTGAAAGTGTTCGTAGTTGTTACTATGCTCTGCTTAAGAGAATTCGCGACAAGCCATTTAATTCTATGGACCTGAGCTTTCTTGTTACTTCTGGCAATGACAATTTTTTTGGTAATGGTGGTGAACCTTTATCTGGAAACTGTATTCTGGGAGATCCGATGTCAAATCATTTTGGACTTCAAGAATCACATTTGGATATTATGTACCATTCGTTTCCTCCAATCCCAGCAGATGGTGGCACTTCTAGTGGGGATCGTGACATTGGCCTTGGCTTTCATAGGGGACTTGACCACCACCCTGTTGAAGATGGTTTTGCAATGCAGCGAGATGATATACACAGAGAAATTCCTCATATATTTGAAGAGCATCAGTCATTTACAGGGAATGACTGTGGAGTTGCGGACTTGGGTCGACCAAAACAAGTGCCTGGCTTGTTTGAAACAGATAATTTTGAGGCAAATCCTCCATCTGCTTTTGGTCAAATGGATAGTGTTCCAGGAAATGTTTGCTCCGACTTTGACGGAAATCAGGTCTTTCATTCACCCATTCCTGAGTGTGGTGTATCATTTCCAAACTTGGAGTACTCTTCACCACTTCCTGAGATGCCAATCTGGAGAACAGTTGAAGACATTTCTTCACCATCAATTACAGTTGACGATAGTTGTAGAGAAAAAGATTTGCACACTGGAGATGCATTTGCCCTTCCAGATGATGGTAATACTAAGGACACAAGTACACAAGGATGCGATTTTGTCCATGCGAATTCTAAGTTGAAGATGCAGATGCCATGTGATGAGTTGAAATGTCCAGCTGGTGCTGCAGAAGGTTATCTGGCAGAATTGTCCAATTCTCTTTTGAACTTCAATGATGAAGAACTCATGACATTGGATGATGATAAAGGGATGATTGATAGGTCATTCTTTGATGGCCTAAATCTTTTTTTGAATTCACCAAATGATGTAAATGAAGTTCACATGCCCAGTCCAGAACAAAAGACATCAGTGACTCCAGATTACGTTATAAATGCATTCAGCTCATGTCCTGTTGAATCAGTGGAAAGTGTACAGATGCAATCATCTGCATCTGCTTCAGACCCTCAGTTTCCAGAACTGATTGATGGTATTATTTGCTGCACACTGAACACGGAAGATTTGGAGATTCCATGCAATGATGATGTTTTCCTACCAAATAGGTCGCAACTGTTGTCAGTTTCTGCTGTTTCACGGAGAAGTCTTAAAGAAACTGGTAATTCAATTTGTAGCTCTGTTAAGGATTTCTCCGGCAATAAAAAACTTGCTGATGGAGGCCCAGTGCTGATGCAGAGAGGGCAAGGAAACCCTGCACAATCTCAAGGGTCGTCTCAAATGATGGGATCACAGGTGATACCAGAGAAGGGTCAACTCCATCCAGTTGGCCAGTGTGGAGTTAAATTTGGGTTACCCAATAATGACTCTGCACATTTGGGATCTAGGAAGCCGGGTATTGCTTGTGGTGGTTCTAATCAAATCAATTCAACAACAGACATTCATCAACCTGCAAAACTGAAGGAAAATAATACAGATGTTGCATCAGTGAAGAATATTAGCCAGACTTTGACTGATTTTCCTATGGCGAAGCGAACTTTTGGCTCTGACAGCTACAAAAGGCATGAGAGGAATGCTAGTGGTGTTAAACAAGAATTCAAAGATCCGGCAACAATTCAAGATCGTCACGGATCAAATGCAGAATTAGGATCCACAAATATCCCTGTCTCAGAACCAGATATAAACCATCCAATATTAGAGCCAGAAGAGCCACCTATTGAGAGCGATGATGATGTTCCTTATTTTTCTGATATTGAGGCAATGGTAAATCTGAAAAATAACCTGTGGATTGGTTCGTAATTATTGTGTTTCTTTGTTTGATTCATTTGTTGCAATATCTTGACCCATTTAATTATTTCAATTTTATATCAGATACTTGATATGGACTTGGATCCAGATGAGCAGCATACATATGAGCAAGAAGGTATACAGTCTCTCTTTTTTCTTCTAACTTGGTTATTTATATTTTGTATGCCTATCCACCAAAAAAAATTTGCATTGTTATTTAATACTGTAAATGGTTAAGTGAAAGGTTAGCTGAGAAAGGATGGTATTGTTGATGCATCTTTCTTTGTGTTTCCCTCATTTTCCTTACTTTTGCATCATCGATTTATTTCTTTTTGGGTTCTTTTTATTATGTCAGGAAGGCATAAACAATCTAATGTACGGGTACAATTCTTTGTATATTAGCTTTTAGATGTGTTTTAAGTTTAATTGATCAATGTGCAGTCTCAAAATATCAGCATGACGACAGTAGGAGGGCCATTATCCGGCTTGAACAGGGTGCTCATTCTTACATGCAAAGAAACATTGCATCTCACGGGGCATTTGCTATTTTATATGGCCGCCACTCGAAGCATTATATTAAGAAACCTGAGGTATTTCAATGCTACAACATCTTGACTTATTTTAATTGGCTACAGTAATCTTCAATTATAATGCAATAGCCATATTAATTATGAATCCTATTTCTATTTTTAATATGATACGTTGAAAACTTATGCTGATGAGAGAAAGTATAAAAGTGAGAAAACAAGCAGTCCTCCTCAATCACCTTATAAGAGCTTTTGTGGATAATGTATAACACTTGATAAGATAAAACTCTGATTTCAGCTTTCGCCACTAAGCAAAAATGCAGTCCTAGTTACAATAAGGTGTACCCAGCGTGTAATCAGCTTGTGCAAAACGTTGCCAAATTTAAATAAAGGAAGTTTGTGGTTGTGATATTTTTTTGCTATTGAGACCCATAAGGATGCTAATTTTTTAAAATTCTTGCATTGCCTTTTAAATGTAAAAATATGAGTTGTTATGTTCTAGTCTAATGATAGGCTCAACTTATGTTTTGTTTTAATTGGATATCCACTCCCTTAGCTAGGTCTAGTTAAATGTGCATAATTTTGTATTTGGTTTTAACATTCAGCAAATCACGTTTGTTTAATAGACATCTACACGATCAGGATAAACCCATCTTGGGTATTTGCAACTGTATGCATAAAACAAGTTTATTGAATTGATCATTTTATAAGAGCTGAAGTGATGCGGCAGGATTGTGTTTAAAAGACGAAACGGGTAAAATCAAATAAAACAGAATTGAAAAAAAATAAATAAATAAAACGATAAAACACAAACCTTTAGTTTGTTATTATTGGAAGGAAGGAAAATAATAATAATGTACTTAACACAAGGAAATGGAGTCTTTAAATAATGTATCTAATTCTACACTATTAAGAAATAGAAATCCTAATTAAATCCTACTTTGAAACTAATCGAAACTAGAAAACTTAGTATTAAAGAAATTTGAAGACTAGTTTTGTAAAACTCTTGTTCTACATCATGAAGCTTACTTATCTTAGTAAAAAAGAAGAGCTGAAGTGTACTAATTCCATATGGAATACCTAAATTAATTTTGGAGCTTAATTTTTGTATGTGATAGAAATTCAATTTGTTTGAGACAAGAGTTGGTTCTTTTGGTTTTTTTAAAAAACATAAAAAAGAAGAAATTGGTGTAGTAAGTTTCCTTTTTTTTTTTTTTTTTTTTTTGACATTGTAGGTTTTACTTGGTAGAGCTGCAGAGGATGTTGTTGTTGACATTGACTTGGGAAGAGAAGGACGAGCTAATAAAATATCTCGGCGCCAGGTGAGATTTGCCTCAGCCTCCTTAATCCATTTATTTTATTTGAATTTTGCAATTCATTATTTTCTTCTTCTTTTCTTGTAGATCCTCTATTGTTCTGCCTATAACAATATACAAATTTATGGAAGAAGAGTGCATATTCAAGATAACAAATATAATATGATTATAACCACATAAAAAAAAAAAAAATTGTGATCCCACATTAAATAGAAGTAGTTTGAGTCTTGGGCTTATAAGGGTGAGTAAGAATCATCACATTGTCCATTCGTCGTGCGGATTATTTTCAAGTGTCTGACAAATGATAAATGATAATGGAGTTTGGTTAGTTTGTATTTAAGCTGCGACTCCCAATCCTGGGCTTTCTTTCTTTTTTCCGTGTTAAGTGAGATGCATCAGTGGGTGGAATAGCACTGCTAGAGGTGACATATAGACATGATGATGGTGTATGTGCTGGGTGAGGGAGATTGGAGAATGCTATGATCCCAAATAGAATGAGAATTGATTTACTCATGCCCGAATATAGTTGTTAGTTTTGTGCTATAAACCAAAATAAATGCAAACAATGTATTGTACCTATTCTAAATGGTTCTCTCTTTTTCTGAAAATCAGTATCTTCTTCCACTTGAAACAGCTTGTGTAAGGATTGAGAAACTTGCATACCTTATTTTGAAGATTTTTTTCTTTTTGAGTTAATGGAACTCATAGTTTTAAGAGGCGCAAGGGATTGTGGAACCCGAGGCGCAAGGTGCACCGCAAGGGTACGGCGCGCCTTTTTAAGACAAGACGCACTTAAAAAAAAAAAAAAACCCTTAAAATATGTAAATTCATAAACAACAAACAATAATAAGATAAAATTAAACAAAATAAACATCCAATCATTAATTATAATCAAAATCATCATCATCATCATCAAAGTTCAATAACTAAGTATCCTAGGCAAACAACAAAATCCATCATCAAAGTTTAATTAAGAACTAACTAAGTGTTCTAGCCTAGGGCCTAGGCAAACAATATAAGTCATAAGTCATCATCAAAATGCAATTATGTAATTGCAAACAAAAACTATTGACTAGCACTAGTCACAAAAAAAGTTCATTCATAATATTCAATCAATCGTTGTCCTCCAAGTCTAGATCATGATCATCATCAAGGTCCTCATCCTCCTCTCCCATCTCATCATCTTCTCCTTCTTCCTCTGGAAATCCTTCTCTCTCTCCTTCTTCTTCTTCTTCCAACTCTTGATATTCCTCTTCTTCTTCCTCAACAATCGGTTGCCTTGTTTTTTGTTGGCTGTCTTGATGAAGAGCTCGATTTTGATCTAAATCTATAGTTAGACTCTCCAACTCCTGCAGCCATAGCAACATTGCTCCACGTCAACCCATCATCATCCGAAAAAACATTCTCATCATCTCTATCATCCTCTTGATCGAGCTTCCCCATTAACCATTCATTGCTTTCATCAATGTCAGTCAACGTGATAGGATCGATCGTATCACGCATTTCATACCGACGCCTCAAGACTCTATTGTATTTCACAAATACCAAGTTGTTTAAATGACTTTGAGCAAGTCTATTTCTCTATTTGGTATGAAGCTATAAGAATTTAAAAAAAAAACAAATACCAAGGAAGTTAGAATAAAAGATACATTGAACAAACGAATTGTTTATAAAAATCATAACAACATATACAGAGATACTTACATTTTCAAACACACTCTAATTACGTTCACACCCAGAAGAACTGCAAGTGAGGCTAAGAATTTTTATTGCAAATTTCTTCAATGCAGGTGCTGAATCTCCATATGCATTCCACCATTCAGCTGTCCATTAAAATTTATGGATTAATGAATAATGAATAATGATCAATCTCTAATTTTATGTTTATTTGATTTAATTTAATAAGATATGATATATATACCTAGTGCTTTCTCAGCTCTCTTTCGATGGCCATGTAATTTCCGAATAACCCTTCTGCATTCCAATACTTAGAAAGCTCACTATCAATTTGGTCTTGAATCTTATAATCCGGAACCAACCTTCTTACGCATTCATAGAAGTCTACCTTCACCTCTTCATGAATTTCATCTTTAGACTTGTAGAAGTATTCCGAGTTCAAGTACCATCCGGCAGCGTGCAAAGGGCGATGAAGCTGAATATCCCATCTATTATCAATGATTTGAAAAATAGACTCATACTTAGACTTGTCCCCATGAAAAGAGACGACAATGACTTCTTTAGCTCTATCCATGGCCTCATAAATATATCCCATAGTAGGCTTCTTCTCACCATCCACTAAGCGAAGTACACGCACTAATGGACCGACCACCTTGAGAGCAAACACCACATTGTTCCAAAAAGTAGGCATCAAAATCACTTCTAGCGCCCTTTTACCTCTTGCTTCTTTTGCCCACTTGCTTGTACTCCACTCATCAGAGGTAAACATCTTTCTGAGGTTATTTTGTAACTTGTGCATCCTGCCTAAAGTGATAAAGGCAGTTGCAAACCTTGTTTTGGTTGGCCTGAGCAACTTCTTGTTGTTAGTAAACTTTCTTAGCATGTTTACCATACTAGGACGGGTGTAAATATAGCTGTTCACCATTACTGCTCTCTCAAATGTTTTTTTTTCAAATTGGGCACCTTGAAAATATCTTCCAATATCAAATCAATACAATGAGCTGCACATGGTATCCAAAAGAGTGTGAGATATTTTGCCTCCAATAATTTCCCTATTATCATTTACAAAAAAGACATTTAGTAGTAGTACACATCTAATTTAAATTCAAATTATTTTATTTCAAATCATAATAGAAAAATAAACTTCATATCTGGTAAATCATTATTTGAAGCACTATCCGTCACCGCTTGAATGACATTGCTAACTCCAATCTCTTCCACAATACCACTTAATAATTCGAACATCTTTTCACCAGTCTTTGCATAAGCAGAGGCATCAACAGACTTGTAAAACATACTTCCTTTAGGAGAATTTATCAAAAAATTAATTAATGTCCTTTTTCTTTTATCTTTCCAACCATTTGATAACATTAAGCATCTATATTGAGCCCATGCCTGTTCATGATCTTTCATCATTTTACGAGTGTTTTTCACCTCTTGCTTTAGAAGAGGAATCCTAACTTCATGAGGAGTAGGTGGCTTCATACCTGGACCATATTGGCCCACTATTTCCACAAAAGCTTTAAAACTATCATATGATACAACATTAAATGGAATGTCTGCATCATACATCCATCTAGCAAACATCGTACAAGCTCTACCCCTCAACTCCTTCTTAGCTGCAGTGTCCATCTCATTCAACTTCAATTGCTTTCCTTTGGCTTTCCTTATAGTAACTTCTAGGTCGAGGGTAAAGAATACATCCAGTGGACCTTTTTGTTTTGAACCCTTAAAATTAACTCCACCAAGACCACCATTACTGGTTCTTTTTTTACTTGTAACTGGTTATATTGGTGGCTCATCATCATACCCTTCACCTAGTTCAACTTCAAATTCAATTGGGAATTCCATATTGCGCTCATCCTTATCACTCTTCTTTTTTTGTAAGTACTCTTTCATCTCTTGTCTTATTGGTTTTGGACAAAGTACACAACGTTTAGCATTCCTAAACCCTCCTGCTAAATGTTGTTTTGCTCGATATATCCCTCCTTTCGTCACTTTCCCACAAAATTTACATTTTATAGTATTTTTGTCCTTAAGATCCGGCAACTCAACATAATTCCATGCAGGATTTGATGATTAAGTACTAACTGACCTTGAGTCAGTGCAGGAGTTGGTAGCTGAAAACAAACATTCATACATTAAGTCATTAACATTATACATTAAAACAATCCATAAATTACAAACATACATTATAGTATTATACATACATGATACATCAACAATAAAAACAAACATTCATACATTAACATTATATATAAAAACAGTCCATAGATTACATACATTATACATAAATCAACAATCAAAAGTCCATTAACAATAAACATCATCAATAAACATCAACAATAAACATTAAAAACAGTCCATGAAACATCAACAATCAAAAGTCCATTAACAATAAACATCATACAATCAAAAGTCCATTAACAATAAACATTATACATAAAACATCATACATAAAACATCAACAATAAACATTAAAAACAGCCCATAGATTACATACATTATACATACATCAACAATCAAAAGTCCATTAACAATAAACATTAAAAACAGTTCATGAAACATCAACAATCAAAAGTCCATTAACAATAAACATCATACATAAAACATCAACAATAAACATTAAAAACAGTTAATGAAAAATTGAAAATTAACAATAAACATCATCCAAGCTTACAAACATACAAATAAACAATAACCCATGAAGAATTGAAGAAAAGATTGAATAAAAGATGAGAGAAGAGAGAAAAAATTAAAAATAGTCCATGTAATCAACAACAAATATCATCCAAACATACAATCATACAAATAAACAATAATTCATGAAGAAATTGAAGAAAACATTGAAGAAAAGATGAGAGAAGAGAGAAAAAATACTTACTTGAGGTCATTTGCTGTAGAAGAAGCTGAAACTGATGAGAGGAGAAGAGAGGACAGTCAATGGCGGTCGGAGGAGGTTGATCGGTGGTCAGAAGAGGTTGATCGGTGGCTGGACGGTGGCTGGAAGAGGGCTGGAAGACAGAATTGGCAGCTTGGGGTCAAGGAGAGTGGGAGACGAAAAAGCTGAAGTCGGGTGGGGTAAAAAAAAAAAAAAAGCCCGGTTTTATTTCAAGCCTGACCAGGAAGAGGCGTGCGCCTTTGCGCTTGGGGCTTATGCGCTTAGGCGCTTCGGGCGCGCGCCTCTTTCATGTCGCCGTGCCTGGACGGCGTGCAGGCGCTGGAACAGTGCCTCGCTGCGTCTGGTGCCTAGGCGTGCCTTTTAAAACTATGATGGAACTAATTCAAGAAACAATCAAGACTAAGCTAATGGAATACTGGTGGCACAGTCTTGATAAGCGGCTCCCATCCAGCTGAGAGTTATCCACATTTGGGTGGGAGACAATTCACATACATGGGAAAAAATATCACATTTATTAATGGAGTTGGGGAAACCTGCACTTGAACCTAAGACTTGAGAGTCAAGGGTGGGGGCTGCCGCTTAAACCACAACCGTGACCCCACTTGGTGCACCTAATTTTGAAGATTTACTGCATTTTGTATTTTTCAACTATTTTGAAATAGAAACTTTAAAGCCCTGCAAGGGAGGTGAAGCCCTTCTCACGACCACTCTCCCAGTGGACACGACCAAATGCTAGCAATGTTCTTATTCTTTTACCTAGTTATTTTTGCAAAAGAAACAATTAGCATGTAGATTTTGAATTCCCTTGCAATGTCTGTGTTTTAAAATTTAGATAGCTAGGCTACGCTGCTTTATTTGTTATTTCACACGATTCCCCTCTGTCTGCTTTTGCTTCATCTTCTTCATTTCACCTTACATTTGTTGCTTATAACTTTGGTACAGATAAACACGGCACACGAAAACACTCTGTTTATAACTAGAGACATTCTGTTTGACTTGAGATGAGTCTTTTTTTTTTCCCTCTTTTAACCTAAATTCTTCTGTTTTGTATAGGCAATAATTGATATGGACAAAGGTGGCGCTTTCCATCTTAAAAATCTTGGCAAGTGTTCAATCTCAGTAAATAACAAAGATGTAGCTCCTGGACGGAGTTTAAGCCTTACATCAAGTTGTTTGATTGAGGTTTATTCATATATTTCCTTCTCAATTATTACAATGGTTCTTAGGTTGTATCTGTGTTATATTGCAAATTATAAGTATTTGTTAAATCTTGCTACATTAGTCTATTATTCTTATATTCATAGTCCATTTACCAGAAAATCAAATCAGAAAAGTGAACATTTATCCACGCTTTATAGCAACATGGTAGCTAATTACCAGCAATGACTTGACATCGTAGAGCTTCATTTTAGAACACCATTTTCTATTTATTGACTTGCCGTGGACTGTAAATTTGCAGATAAGGGGAATGCCATTCATATTTGAGGCAAATCAAACTTGTGTGAAGCGCTATATTGATGGCATCACCACAAAAAATCAAAGCCAGCAGCACCAAATTTGAATCTCATCACAGAATCATCAAGAAGCTGATCAAATATCAGAAGGTGCTCTTGTTTTTTTTGCTGCGCTTTCTGGGTTCTGTTTGTGAGTTATCCTTCAAATTGTGTAGCAAGCAACTACTAAGCGTAAAATTTGTTAAATTCTCAAATTCTAGTAGGCAATTCCTATTTTGGTAGTGCTTTCTCAATGTGAATAAGTTCACACATCCAGTAAGATCAGGGTATAAAGTTGATGAATGGAATTGGAGGTTTCAAGAACTGGAATAGAATAAAATAAGAAGCCTCCATCTGCACAGGATTGTATCATAAATTCCAATCTAACCAGTCCAAACAGAGTTTTTGAAGGCCAAATAAGCATGGTGTGTTCACTGTTCAACAATGCAATAAGAGGACCCGCGAAATCAAACGTCCTGCACAATCACTAATAGATTTTAGGCAAAACAGAGGCTCATTGGTCTGACGCTCAGATTCCCAACCTATCTGAAGTGGGCCCCACGATTTTCGCAACTTAACCCAAATCAACGGCTGGAAATGTAAATCATCGTCACAGACGTGACAAACCCATTTATCAACAATGTAACAGTACAAGCTCAAATCTTTTGTAGTAATATAATCTCTGCGTCTCTCTCGCGAACACTCACTTAGCAAAATCTCTCCTGACCCTCTAACAAGTCACATCTTGCAAGCACAGATCCGAAAGGACCGAAACCAAACCAAGAACATGTCAAAACACACATCCCCTCTACGATTCTCACTTCATTTTCGACTTGTTATCGTCCTTGTGTTATTAAAACTGCTCCTTTCAGTGGATTCGAGGACCCATAGAGGAGACATGGAAGTGCTTAAGGATCTGAAAAATGGGTTGGACCCCAAGTCCATTGCTCCCGGATCTTGCTTGAGTTATTGGGACTTCTCAGTGGACCCATGTGACCATCTCTTCAGCGATCGATTTACATGTGGGTTCAGGTGCGACAGAGTCGTCTCTGGCTCAGCTCGAGTCACCGAGATCACTCTCGACCCAGTCGGTTACTCAGGCTCACTCAGTTCCACCACCTGGAACCTCCCTTATCTACAAACATTAGACATTTCAGATAACTCGTTCTCTGGCTCGGTGCCCGACTCACTCTCCAAATTAATACGTTTGCAGCGACTCAGTCTCTCAAAAAATTCCTTTTTGGGTGAAATACCAGCCTCGCTTGGATCACTCTCTCAACTTGAAGAGCTCTATCTAGACACCAACAGGTTCCAGAGACCTGTACCTTCTAGTTTCATGAACCTGATCAACTTGCAACGACTTGAAATACAACAAAACAACATATCTGGTCCATTTCCTGATCTGGGATCACTTAAAAACCTGAACTTTCTTGATGCAAGTGACAATAACATCTCCGGAGAGATCCCATCAACTTTGCCAAAGTCTCTAGTGGAGCTCTCTATTCGAAACAATCACTTACAAGGAAACCTACCCGACAACGTTAAAGACATGGAGCTCTTGCAAGTCCTCGATCTCAGTCACAACATGTTGTCTGGTCCTGTGTTTTCGGTTTTCTTCGACCACCCTTCGTTGCAACAACTCACGCTGTCTCACAACAACTTGACGTCTTTACAAGTACCAGGTGACATGGGCCTGACGAGCAAGTTGATAGCTCTCGATTTGAGCCACAACGAGTTACGAGGTCTTTTGCCGGCTTTCATGGCTTCAATGCTGTTGGCTCTCTCTTTGGAGCACAATAAATTTACTGGGATGATACCGTCACAGTATGCACTCAAAGTGGCTGCTCCTGGGGCCCATACGTCGTCGTTTGAGAGGCTGCTATTGGGTGGAAACTACTTGTTTGGACCAATACCGAGTCCTTTGATGGGCATGAAACCAGGTTCTGCTAATGTGAGTTTGGTTGATAATTGTTTGTACAGGTGTCCTGACAAGTTCTTTTTCTGTCAAGGTGCGGATCAGAAGTCGCTAGTTGATTGTAAGAACTTTGGGCCTGTGATACCTTAGACAAATCTATGTATATTTGTATGATATACATATATGATACTTCGTTTACAATTTCATGTTCTAGTTGTAATTACATTGTGAAAAACCATACTATTAATTGGTTAGTTTAAGAAATTAATATAAACTTTCTGCTTTTTCATTTATCATTAATTTTTTTAAAGTTGATGCCGATCTGGTGCGTCGGAATTGTCAAAATGGTCAAAATCAAACACTACACGAATGATCTAAATATATATCCTTTGGTTAAGGCAACTATTTTCATGATAAAAAAAAAAATTACTTACATAAAATTTTAAAATATATATATTATTTTTTAGGATTGAAATTGATTCATGAGACTATCAGATTTACCAAAATAAAAATATTAGTGATAAAAATATTAGTGACATAACTCGGGCCTAGGGATAATGTTTTCACATGAGATGAATCATTTCATACGAAGGTGAGAAAATAATCAATATAAGAATATAAAGCATTCACACGTAAAGTGGGGGAGCTTATTATGTTTTGGTTCTCTCGAGAGTAGAGCCAAACATTTTAAAATTGCCATCTACAATTCTAAAATGTTTTTGATGAAACATTTAATGGAACTTTAAATCCCATAAAAGTTAATTGTAGTTTTACAAGATTTTAACAATGTATTTTTGCATGGGGAGTTGGTCTGGTTTGCCTGCCTTTGCGTCTCAAAAGGTAGTAAATTGAGTAAATCATGAATATCTTGGGACTAATTTACATGCATTGAAAGTTGTAACTGGTAATCTACTCTCAAGATTTTGATTCTTTGCTAGCAAAGTGGTAATCAGTGACGAAGGATGGATTTTATTTTATTTTTTTCTCTCTCATACTCTTTTTTGTTTGTAGCGTCACTCAGTGTTGCTCCACTAAGATTTTCCCTCTAGAGCACATGCTATCAAGACTCCCATATTATTGTTTATAATAACAGGATTCTATCACAATAATTGAATAAAGAAAATTTTTACAGTTTTTATAAGTTTGTGAGTTTGTATAATTTAATTTTTTTTAACTAATGATTGGTTAATTAATATTCATGCCTTAAGAGTATATATTAATGAGATCTATGATAATATAAATATGATATGTAAGGACATCTATGTTTTTTTTTTTTTAATTTTTTTTGAAAAGGTAAGGACAACTTTGTTATCACAGTAAAATAACGAATTTCACTGTATATTTACTGAGTAATTAACATTTATCAAGAAGATGGGAGTTCATTGCACTAGAAGATAAGCAGAGCAAATGAATAAAAGTTCATGAACAATAATTTATTAAGTGCTGATTAAATTAAGTTTGACTATGTTTATAAAATCATTGCGTACCATGTCAGGAATTTTTTTTTTTTTTTTTAATTATATGAAAGAGAAGCTGCATGATCTGCCTCCATGTGCACTTCTTACATTGCCTGCACGAGCACTTAAGGAGTTCAGCCTGCATAGTCCTTTCTCATTTACCAATTACAAGAACCAATCAATCTCTTCCAGTCTCATAATTTACATCCTACATGAGACGTTTTAAATTCTAATATATATATATATATATATTTTAGATCTGAAATTGATCTAAAAGACTACCAACATAGATCAGGATAGAAACATTATGCACGGTCCGGAAAACAATTCTCAATTGAGAGGAATCTACTTATATTGAGATAGGAAAGAGATTCACACGAAGTTAAAGGATCAATCCAATTTGAATGGTGAGAGATAATTAATATATTTATATTATTTATTTATTTATTATTATTATTATTATATACATATAAATTTAGATTTGGATGTGTGGGGTGGTCAAACCCATGCCACGGCATGGGGGTTGCTGGTGGCCAACCCAAGGCGCCAGCAACCTATGACTTTATTTAAATTCTAATTTTCTGATATGATTGTAAATTGTAATATATTATTTAAAAGCTAGAGAGATTGGCATTGTTGAAGTGGCAGTTCATGTACTGATGTCCAAATTTCAACTGCCTGCCCATCTCTGATTTGATTGATGCTTAATTAAATGGATTCAGTATTTCCAGGTTCATGCTAGCTTTGCAAACCCCAACAATTAATCTTCCCCATGTGATCTGCGTGAGCCGTCATGGGTCAGATTCAACACTTTACATTAAGAGGACATACAATTGTTGATTTTATATCCATTTTTTTGTCATTTTTTTTGGAAACTAGGTCAAATTTTTTAGTTTATACAAATGTAACGACTATTGTCTTTTGGACATGCAAATTGGGTCTACTCTCATCATAATTGGGTTTTAATCAAAATTAATCTTTTTCTATTATTCTAATTGAAAAATAATTTTTTTAAAAAAATATAGTATTAAAATTTATTTCTGAACTTAAATATAAGGGATAAAAATAAATAATTTTAAGAAAATATTATTTTTCAACTTCAATATTGAAAAGAGGCTCTTTTTGCCATTTTTTCCATAACTTCTCAGATGGGCCTCATCTGACGTTTACGTCAGTTTTTCCATATAAAGTTGGGCCTGATGCCCAACAGTTTCGGGAATATGATCTTCTATGTTGATTACATTTTCAAGACGCAAAAAATTCTTTACAAGGTGATTTTGACGGGAGTTCTTATCTTTTAATAATCTTGAAAATAAATATTGTGATTTACTAAATTTTTGTCCTCTAATGAATTTGAAGCATTCTAAATTCGTGAAAAGATAAAGGTTCACATCATAATCAGGACTTAATTGTAACTTACCCTCAATAAGTCTAATTTCAGGTTTACAAGATAGAGAAAGCAACACAAGTAGGGAGAGAATTACACCGAGGGCATGTTTGTAAATGGGGAATTATCAGAAGAAAAATAGAATTTAATTTCTGTTTTGTTTTTTCAATATTTATTAAAAATTATCCAAAATCAAAATCCTAGATCCTGCATAAAATTATGAATTATTTTATTTTTCCTTTCTCCCACCCAAAAAATCTAGTTTCTTTCCAATGGACTTGATTCATATTAATTTTTATTTTTGATCAATAAACGTATCCCAAGTGAAAGACCAACAATAATAAGACAATCAGCTTTCTTCGTTGCCTATATATGATAACTTCATGAATTTATACTTTTAAGTATTGACATGAGTGGTACAATGAAGTTGTCATACGTCAAAATTAATTGAAAGTTAGTGAATAGATTGCTTGGAAGACTGAAATATGATAGCTTCCAAGTTTCAATCTATAAGAAGAGCCAACTGTGTTAGAAGGCATTCTCTACAGCAAGAATATCACAATCACAACCACCAATTCAACGGAGAAAGAACTCTAAACTCCCATATTATCCTCATCCAAATTAAAACACCCTGTTAAATCACAGAAAATTTTGATTATATGTTCAGTGAAGCATATGCACAAAGAGAAGATCCTACCAAATAGTACTAAAACTAGTATAAGCTTTGAAACTAACTTCAAATTATGATAATATATATACATGTATTTTAACATAACCATTTGCCCATAGATTATTCAATGTTAAAAACAATCATCTTTTATAATTCGATGCTAGTTTCAAACTCACGTCAATTTAGTGTTGTAATAAGAAGAGCTCTATACATAAATAGTGTTATTGAAGAGAAAAGAACATATATAGTATATTTGTGTTTTTCTAACATTTTATCTTTTATTAAAAAAATTTTGGTATCATTCTCGAAATCTTTTTGGAATATCAATTAGATTAAATTTGAAGGTTGTGATCCTAAAACTTATTATTAATGGAAGGATCCAGCACCAAATAGGCTTCTGCCATTCAAAGCCAGCTTGATCCTTGGCATTAAATCAACACCAAATTGTCACTCTTTGCATTTCAGCTTCTTTAGTGGAATTTCTTTACTTAAATTAGGCACCCAATCGAAGAATGTTAGCCGAGTCATAATTGAGATGTTTGATCCATGCCAAATGCTTTGTCTAATCAACCTACAAATTCGAAGAAAATTTCTGCTTCAAATATTGTAATAAGTACTTCAAGGTTATTAATATGATTAGACCCAAAACTGGTCTGCACAGACTGGAATTTTCTGTTCCAGATAAGTGCAAAGTATG
Organism: Litchi chinensis; assembly: GCA_019925255.1. Lineage (NCBI taxonomy): Eukaryota > Viridiplantae > Streptophyta > Magnoliopsida > Sapindales > Sapindaceae > Litchi > Litchi chinensis. Next base: position 2,994,858 of record CM034468.1, on the reverse strand, counting down.
ATATAAAACCTGTAGCCAAACAGTACCTGGCAGAGGCAAATAGACAGGATGTGGTGGTAAGGGTCTAGTGGGAACCTGGTTGTCGGTTGAAACCACTTCATTCTCTGCTAGGATAAACCTGATCCAGCGCATCCAATGTTCATAAATTATTGTTGAAGATAAAATAAGAAAAACTCTTTTTGGTAGCCAAGAGATTTGTAATCGTAGTGCATGCAATAGCAGTCAGTCCCAGAAAATTGTGTTCATGTGATTCAGATATATATAAATTATCAAATCCGGATGTTATCTTTATAATATTATTGAGCGATTTTGCAACTTTATATATATATATATATATATCCCACACTTTTCCACCCCATGCTGTGCCAGTTTGTGAGCACAGTCACACTCGTTATATAACGTAGTGATGATGTAGTGACCTTCCCATAACGTATATATCAATCAGTTCATTCCTAGAATATTCTTGGTTAAACCATGAATGCATTTATGATGTATATCTATCAATCCATCAATAAGAAGAAAAGAAAAAATTATACTATTCTTATCAGATTTGATCTGGGATCAAATTATTTGAAGGTTGTTTAAAGTTAAATATATTAGTGTTTTTATTTTTAGTTAATGGAATGTAATCGAGATTTTCTTTTTTATTTTCTTAGATAGTCATAATTTATAAAAAGTTAAAATTAACTGAGAATATTTCTTATCACGACGTTAGCTTAATAATTGCACAAGATCATCATTATTTAGAAGAAGTGGAAAGTGGTTATTATTGGATTCATGTATTATATTTCAATTTTCACATTAAAAAACCATATCATATACATTCTAAATATGGAAATGATCGTGACATAAAGATGTGATTGGCCATTTGGGTCTGGTTTATCACATGATCATGATCTAATTTATATTATCTATAACCAACCAACTAAAATTTTTATTATTCAAGACCCATTTTAGAGACATAGACTTTTATATATAATATTATGATCTTTGAACTTACATAGCTTGTAATCTTTCATATTGCGATGGCTCAACTCTTAATATCATTTTGTGGTCTCCACCCAAGATAATGCTGGGCAAAATCAACATTTTTGTGCCTCAGAATTTTGATGAATCGTGTCTAATATTTCAAACAAGCTTTTGGTTTTTAATCATGTTACTGATTCTAAAATTTCTATTATATAATTTTTATTCACCATACGACTAGAACTATAAAACTACTCTCACCTAAATAAAGAAAATAATATCAGTTAAATGTTGATGTGTGTTATATTATTAAAAGATTAAAAAAAAAGATAGAGAATCTTTATATATATAATAATTAAATTTAATGTTTAACTATACAAATCTTATCATAAATATTTCGATCAATAACTAATAAAACTATAATCTAAGGTCTGAATTTTCACGAAAGTCTATCTATTAGCTGATCAGACGGTATATGGAAGGAATATTTCTTAGACAATCCTGCTTCAGCACAAATTCGGAAGGCAAATATACTATATAAATATAGGTAATTAACGTTGCACATCCATTTTACGTTGTTTCAATGGCTGCTGGGGTCTCTGAGAATACAGCTCATATTCTTCAGGTTCAAATTCTCCGTTCAAGTGAATTGTATTCGAGCAAATGACCAAATTGTTCGAGTCTTATCATGTCATCACAATCAGTCTGATGCGGACTACTACTATTCTAATTTTAAGCTATCGTAAATTTAATATGTTGTTTTGAGATTCTTGCAGATAAAGTGTACAACATAATATCTTTCACATGAAATCATATCTTTCAAGCTACAAAAAAGACTTGTTTGTCTTTTAGTATAAATTAGGCTAGTACTCATGATCAACTGACCCACCACTTCTCTTTGACGCGTAAATATTTAGCAGGTTTGATTACAAATTAATTATTTCCTTTTTAATTTCTCTTAATGCTGATCTCTTGAGTACTACTAGTACAACTAGAACTTTTCATCGTATAAAAATAAAAATCTCTCCTTAAAAAAAGTCTACTACATATCATATGCATAAAAACATATTAATTTAATAAAATTAGAGCATCTACAAGGCAATAATTTATTTGAGTTAAATTTATTACCATATAAGATAGATAGATAGATTATCTAACCCAAATATGAAACAAATTAAATGTGACAATTTTTTTTTTTTTTTAAAAATATAGAAATGAGTTTCTCAATTGAGAAACTTTTCTAAAATTGGTGTATAGGATTTCTCATTTTTTTCAACCAATTAAAAATATAGAGGTTTGTCTAATTTTCTTTTCTCTTAATTGTAAAATACAAAAGGAGAAAGAAAGATATATATTTTATATTGATTGATTAAAAGTTTATGTATATTTTGCTTTTGATAATTGTGTTAGAGGAAAAAAAATGCATTTCTATTTTTTTATTGTCAAAATGGATCAATATTTTTTAAAAAAAAATGTTGATATGTCACAAATAGAAATTAAAAAAATATATATACACAATAGTATTGGAGATGTTCTTAGAATAAATGCATAAAAATGAATGCCTGATATAATTTTATTGGATGAATCAGCATGGTTATAAGTAATAATTATAAGGGTAAATGGCTTTAATGCTGCCTTAAAATGTTCTCTAAACACCATTTTAATTTAAAACCCCAATATTATATTGGAAATTCAAATCATTTTCATCATAATTAAAAATAATTTTAATGGAATTATAAAATAGGAAAATATTTCTCAAATTTAAGGATTCATAATATTTTGGGTATATTTTAAGTAAAAATAGGGATTTGGAGTGGGAATACAGTTTCAACTATGACCTTAATGTGTGGGTACAATTTATGTCAACTATGACCTTAATGTGTGGGTACAATTTATGAGGGACATATCAGTGAGTCATCTCAACTTTTTTCAAAGCTTATACACACACATATATATATATATTTAATTTATATGATTAGTGCTTCATAACTTTTAAAAGTTAGGACAAATCAATTAAATTCATATATTATATTTTATTTTTTAAAACAAATTCTCTCACATTTTCAATTCAAATATAATAAATAAATTTGATTAATTCGTTCTAATTTTTTTTTTTTTTAAAAAAAAAACAGGAGGTACTGACTATAGAAGGTCTATATATACATTCATCTTGACACATTTAACATATGAGATTGGTTGTTATAAACAAATATAACAAGAGTAGAGTAAATCATTTATGAATAGAGCCATTAAGAAAAAAATTCTACACCTATAGTTAAATTCATAGTTAATAATTTGATTACTTTTGGTACCACCAAGGCGGTCAAAACTAACCTAAAAGTTAATCACTTAAATGAGATTAATGTTTCTCTTTAAACTTGTTTCCTTATTTATCAAGAGTAGAATAAGTCATTTATGGCCATTTAGAAAAAAATTCTACACCCATAATTAAATTCATAGTTAATAATTTGATTACTTCTGGCACCACCAAGACGGTCAAAACTAACCTAATTGTTAATCACTTAAATTAGATTAATGTTTCTCTTTAAATTTGTTTCCTTAATTAATGAGAGTTTGGATCACTTTTTAAATATGTGTGTGTGTGTGTATAACATTCACACCTTACAGATCTGGAAACTATTGAGATCCGTCGAGATCGATCACTAATAGTGTGGTCAGATGACCATTCCCATAATTTAGGAGATAACAACTCTTGTCAAGAGAAAACTCACACCCACACTTACTCAATCAATTTTACTAAGTGGAGATTGTGCAAAAATTCGTATTTCATTATATACATTAATGGCCATACTTATATATAATGTTTTTATAATTAGGTATATCTGATTTAAAAAGTAAGGACTAATCAATCAAATTCATCCATTGTATTTGAATTAAATAGAAGAAAGAATTTATTTTAGAAGAGAGAATGTAATGAATGAATTTGATTAGTTGGTTCTTACTCTTTAAAGTCAAGTATACCTAATTATAAAAACTATATATACATTAACATAGACATCTTATCGATTAGAGAATTGTTGGGGGTCTATAAAGATAGACCACTGATAGTATGACTTGGATGATCATTCCCACAATCAGAAGATGACAACTCCTACTTAGAGGAAACTCAAACTCATACCTATTCAACTACTGCTATTAAGAGGAGGAGTGTGCGAAATTTCGTATTTCATTATATACATTAATGGCTGTTATATGCATTTTCCGCATTCATTAAATGGGCTGGTAACAGCCTAATTTAGGCCTAATAGAAAGCCCAACTTAAACCACTTCAAGGTCCATCAGGCAAGGCCCAGATCTCAACTCCGAGTCTAACGGGCTCTACGGCTCGCCCTATCAATCTTCTCAACTTGTAGCAACGAGCTCGTCTCACAGCATAGTTGTAACTCGTTCCACAATTCACCATGCGTCTAGCTCGCTATTCGCTGATCAGCGAGATCCAGCTCGAGGTCGCTATAGACAGTCGGCAGCTCGTCCTAGCGATCATCTCAGCTCGCAGCAATAAGCTCGTCTTACAGTCAAGTTGTAGCTCGTTCCATAGTTTGCCTTATTCATAGCTCGCTTCTCAGCAAGGTCCAGCTCGAGGTTGCAAATCGCCATACGCAGTAAGCAGTTCGCTCAGAGTGCAGTTAATGCAATATCTTCCAAAACAGACAGTTACCTAATCGGATTATGATTCTCTCATCAGATATGGAAGTTAATTCAAATTCAAATTCAACCTTATCTCGAGATATTTGGGGCAATTTCCTGATTTAATTGCAACTGATTAGGAAGTGTAATTAATTCATGATTCTCTTCCTATTTTATTATTATCAAATCTGTAACAATTCTTCCTCTATAAATAAGGGTTAAAATAATTGTAACAGACACATCAGAAATAATATTGTCACTCTGCAAAATTAGAGAGAAACAGCCGTGGACGTAGGCTATTTGCTGAACCACATTAAAAATAATTTGTTTTCCTATTTTGTTCTAAGTTCTTCATTATATTCTTATTGATTTCTGTGTTTTCTCACATTGATTGCAGGTATTGGACATTGATTACTCGTCGACTGAATTTCAACGTCGACAATGGCCATTGAGATTCTTGTTAAATCATAGCTTCCTCAAATTTTAAGACAAATTTAATGTAACCCAATATTCATAGGATCCTAAGATATTAACATTTTTTTTTTAATCATCAACCTTATGGTGTCAAGTCACATTGATGGACAATTTTTATTTATTTATTTTTTAAATCACAATGGTAGAGGGAACAATAAGTATCTAAAAGATTATATTCTGCTCGAGAGTGGAAAGCCAACTAAGAGCACTTCAACCAATATTGAACTTTCTATTTTATCATCAATTTCCCATATTTGGTGGCTTTAAGATGTTTTACATGTGTAGAAAATGGTATAAAGGTCTCTCTAGCAATACTAGTACCAAACTTTCCTGACCCTCCTTTATTTCCAAAGGATCAAGCCTTTTGTCATATCAAGAGGGCAACCACCACGTACATAGTTAATATTCCCAACAAAAGGATGGGCACATGGGATGGTTATTATTGGTCCATCGACCATGTAATTTCATTATAAAGTAGATTAAAAGAAACAGCATGAATCAACTCTCTAGAAATGTATATTTACCCATATGGGAAGAGTGCAACGCATGCAAGAAAAAAACAAAATAAAGTACATATGGCAGCACCACCAGAAAATAAGAAGAAAAAAGGGCGGGACTGGCTGCCCATTCATCAGCTGACAGACTCTCAATTATGAGGCAACAACCCGGTCTTTTGTCCTCGAAAAACAAATTCCCCTGCTTTAAGATACTTTCACTTAAAATGTATCAATTGATTTATCGTCACATTAGACCATCTCCGATAACATCAAATTTTATATAATTTTGATGTTAATATCATTTTTTTTTTTTTTACATCAAATTCTTTTACATTTCAATATATTTGATATCAAATTGATATAAATGATATCTTTAAAAAATATTCTATATATAATTTTTAATAAATATATATTAAAAATTTAAAAATATATTAAAATATATTCAATGTTATACTTATTTTAAATATCTCAATAAAATATTTCAGATGATATATTTTTTTATAATAATTTATTACATATTTTTAATTAAATTAATTTATTATTAAATATAATTTTTCGTGTTATGAACGATACAACATCAAATTTGATGTTGTACTGTTTATTAATATCAAAAAGTTGCTCGAAATTATAACTTTGATGTCTCCATTGGGGATCAAAACTGCACGAAATTGGTATAAAGATAAAACGTCAATTTGGTGTAACGTTTGGAGTTGGCCTTATAAGTTGATATCAAAACTGGATATAAAGATAAAATGTCTAATGTTACTCATAAAAACTCTGTTGCATGTAAAAGATGCACGGTTGGATCGGGCGCACGGGAAGGGTATCTCCTTCCTCTTTTTGCGCAAAGCAGAGCACTTTTTGTATAATAAAGAAATGCTTGAATTTGTAGAGGCACGCTTTTAAAAGTGTGCCATGCCCCCCACCACAATTGAGAGGACCCATTAGCCAAGAGAAAAAAGAGATTTCTTTGATATTCTTCGCCCTCTCCAAGATCGCATAAAGTTGACTGATTTTGAGTTTTCCCCAACCTGCCAAATGTTTATTTGACACTACCCTCATGTAATGGTACCACGATTCTCAATTACCCCCCATCTTGTGGTTACCTTAGTGGTATTTCTTTTCAGGATTTTGCTATTTATATTCCTTATAAAAAAATGTTGATTACAATAATTTAATCATACTGCTTTTAGAGATATCACGTTAGATTTTATTAATTTGAATTGGTTTTACACCGACTATTGTAGTGAATTCGAATTTAACCAAATATGCATTTTTTCTTTTCCAATTGTGAAAGTAACTATGAGTTCAAACAAGGGTTATAATAGTTCATTTTCTTTTAGTCAATATCCTCGCCACTATCCTTGTCACCCAATAAGATTTTATTGGAGCTGTCTCTTTACCTTCCAAGATCCAGTTTGACAACTACAGTAACATAGATGGGGCATGTTTCCCATAGCTATTGGCTACCTTATCTTGAGGTCACTGGTGTTAATTTAGTATTAAAATTATCACATGTTAACCTTTAAGTTTTAAATATTATACTTAAATCATTTTATGTCAGTTTTAAAATTTTAAATCTGATAGTAATTAATATGATATCATAACTTAAAATTTCTTGATTTAAACCTTTTATTCCTCTTTTATCTCGAATTCTTATTACATATATTATAACGGTAGATAATATTTAACAAATATTCGATATCTATTATCTATCCACGTTAGATATGAGAATGTGTGACACGTGTTGACTTAAAGTTTTAAATACTATATTTATAGAACTATATATTATTGTAATGGTCCTTTACTCCTTCAAAGTAAGGAAATTATGTATTTATTTAGAGTTCATATGGGTGGAAGAAATTGTACTAGTTCTGTTAATCATATAACATATTTTGTAATTAGTACTGTTAATGTAATATTCAACTTTGTAGATTAGTTTGTAACTTTACCTATCATAAATCTTTATATTGAAAAATTGAAAACTATAAGATCATTAGGTGACATGAATATAGATACTCAAATTTTATACTTTTAATATGGATACAACCATACCTATAATACAAAGGCAACCAACAATTCTATATATTATAAACAAGAAAACTCCAAATAGGAATACACTCTGGCGATCACATATGGGGTTTCCCTTTGCATCTTAATACCTTTTTTGATTCCATCATCCCATTAATTAACGAAGTGGACAGGCCAGAGAGAGCCGATTAGATAAGTATTACAATTGATTTAGGAACAAACAATTAATAGCAGGTCGTAAAGGGTGGTCCCCAAAATACAACACTGTAGAAGCCAACATCTTCAGAAAAATAGTGAAGGTAACCAAACCCATTCAATTTAATATCGTATAATTTTCAAAAGACTCTCCAGAAGTAAAGGCAGTATTTACTTCTGTCACCAAACACTGTAACTCCTCCCAGAAAATGAAAAAAGGAGAAACACAAAAAAATGGTAATTGGTAGAACCCTCCTTTTTTTTTTTTTTTTTTTTAATCTAATAATATGTCAATATTTAAAAATAGATGATTAAAATTATTAAATTTTTTCTTTATCGTATATTTCTTAAATTCAAACACATCTTGTAAAAAACTTAATAGCACCAATAGAAAATTAACAAAGAATCCTTATTCTTCAAGGGAACCTATATTACTTTGTCCATCGCCATACTTGCCCATGGAAGAACATGAAAATTGGAGCTCTCCTTATCTCCCTCCCCAATCACAAATCACAATCATAATGTACCATCAAGAATAAATATATAATTATAAGATATTAATGAAATTTAATAAATAAAATGAAAGTAAACATAATTAAAGATACATCAATATCATTTATTATTCAAATAATGTAATATGATTTAAAAATAAACGTGATTGATTATTACGTAATATAATATGATTTCAATGAAAGATGCATGATACATAATTAATTGGATAATTCTTGATTTTCACTTTCCCCTCTCTTTCACTCCTTATAGCATTATGCAACAATCAGGTACACGCTATAATTTCTTCTCTCTTTCTGTATAAATTACAAACTATTAAATGATAGTAAATATGACCAGAAAATATATTATAATTAGATATTATTCAAATCATATAATATAATTTAAAAGCATACATGAATGACTATTTATATCATATATCAATAATTTGAATAGAAGATGCACGTTACATCACTATGTTCTTCCCCTCTCTCTCTCTCTCTCTTCGTAAATCATTTTCAATAAGTATTTACATTTGACACTCGCCACGATTCTCTTGTAGCCACTCTCTCTTCCTTCTCATTCAAGTGTGAATCCACCTCCATCTCCACCTACTCCTCCTCCTCTCTTCTCTCTCTCTCTCTCTCTCTCTCTATATATATATATATAGTTATAATTATCTTTAACTTGGGTTTCCTTTTCTTCCTTAGCGGTTAAATTTGACACAAACACAAAAAACAAAAACAAATCAAACCTTCACTTTCTTTCCATCTATCCCTGTGTTGATAAACAACAAAGAGGTTGGATAAAGGGCTGCAGATGAAGATCCAGTGCGACGTCTGCAACAAAGACGAGGCGTCTGTTTTCTGCACGGCCGACGAGGCCGCCCTCTGCGACGTCTGCGACCACCGCGTCCACCACGCCAACAAGCTTGCCTCCAAGCACCAACGCTTCTCTCTCCTCCAGCCCTCCTCCAAAGAGTTTCCTGCCTGTGACGTCTGCCAGGTTTTTTTTATCCCCACTCCTATTTTCACTTTCTTGAACATGGGTTGTTGTTAGTTTCTGTTGGTTTTTAATGGTTTGTTGTTTTCGTTTTGTGTTTTTTTTGCAGGAGAAGCGAGCCTTCTTGTTTTGTCAACAAGACAGAGCGATTCTTTGCAGAGACTGTGATGTTCCGATCCACTCAGCAAACGAGCACACACAGAAGCACAACAGGTTTCTTCTCACAGGAGTCAAGCTCTCTCCCACTTCCGCTACTTACACTTGCTCTGCAACCAGCGCATGTGATTCAGTTCCTGATTCGAAGTCCCAACAGCATCAGCAGCAGTCTTCTGTCAAAAACCATGTCTCAGTTGCTGCTCCAGTGAGTTCAAATCCATATTCCACCCCCAAGATTTCAGCACCAAACACCAACACAGTCACCAACAATAATAATCTAAATATCAGTGAAAGTGGTGGCTCAACAAGTAGTATATCAGAGTACTTGATAGAGATGTTGCCTGGTTGGCATGTTGAGGACTTTCTTGATTCCTCTTCAGATCCTTTTGGTTTCTGTAAGGTTTGCATTGACTGATCTTTCAAATCTCATCACACTTATCTCCTTTTCAATTCCCATAATTTAATCTTTGCTTGGATCTAATTATAATTATATATATATATATTTTATGTTGGTTTCTTGCAGAGTAATAATGGGTTGATGCCATTTTCAGAGACTGGTATTGAAAGCAAAATATCTTCTTTTTCATCAGAAAGTATGGGAATTTGGGTGCCTCAAGCACCAACTCAACTGCATCCATCATCTCTATATTCTTCTTCACAAATTGGTGGCCAAATTGGGTTCAAGGACACAAAGGAGGTAGCCAACACAAAGACCAACAACAGGAGATGGACAGATGATGGTTTCACAGTCCCACAGATCAGTCCTCCACTAATTGGCTCCAAGAGATCTAGACCTAATTTTTGGTAGGAGTTAAAGAGCTTTAATTTCCAAGTCTTTATCATGATAAAGCTCTTATTTTTCGTTGTGTTTCTCACATGCTGCCTTTAAATTTCTTTTTCATTGATTGCCCTCTCATTTAATTCTAGTTTGGTTTATGGGGTTTGTAGTAGTTGTTTTTGGTCACTTGCTCTCTAAGTGGTCCATCTCCAACTTGGTTTTGTTTTCATCATTTTGTTCAATCTTTGTCACCTTGTACTTGTGCTTGCAACAAAACAGACCTTTGTAAATACAAGACATCTTCTAAATCCTGCTCTTTTCATGACTAGCTAGTTTTTATGACACATTTATACATATTTCTTCAATTTGAATATAACATGAGAACATCATGTGAATCCTGGAAATTGTGATGGGAAATATATAAATATATATGTGTGTATATATATACGTATAATCAGAGCAGCTTTTTATTTTTCCAAACTCCAAGCAACTTTTGAGCAAGTGACTGTTAAAAAGCACAAAACAATTTCATGTGTAGATGGATTTTATCATTGAGATTGAACGCTCTGATGGGAAAAAGATAGATCACGGTTCCATGATGATCGTGATCACGTTCAGGGTCTTGGTGGGGGTGGTCGGATCAGGAAGAGAGAGAGATGCACACATAAAAGGTAGTGGCCTGGTTTCTGTCACAATGCAGAATTTGTTTCGTGGGGACAATAGTACCAGAACCCATCAATTCCAATTTTCAAGAATAGAGAAGTTTGTTGGTTGGGTCGTGTACTTGATGCACTGGTTTTCTGCCATTTCCGTGGGTTGATAAAAATTATGCAGTGCAAAATTTTATTGTATGTATCCGTCCTCTATCATGCTAGTGTTTGATGGCTTGTCAGTCCATGGGGTTTTCTTCTCTTGGTTATTACGATTTGGAGAAGTGTGGTCAATTTCTTGCAAGTATTTGGCGATAGTAGCTAAAAATAGTATCTATTTCTTGCAAGATCTGGAATTTTTTCTTTGACTGGACTATAAAAATTGCAAAAATTACGAAGATTGAAAGTGATTGAAGTACAGCTCATAAGGTTTTACTTGAAAATCCGCAAACAGACAATTAGGTGTTTTGAAAAATATCATAAGACCTATCTAAAAGAAAAATAAAAACAAATTTCATTCCCATGACGAGAAACTTTGTGCTGCTATTAAGTTGGCCCCATCTCATAGGCCCAGCCTAGCATGCGCCAATGCTAAATGTCTAATTAATTGATTGCGTGCTAAATGAGCCTAGCTGGAATACGTGTTCGGGTTCGGCCTTATACACCCTCCCTCGTGGGAGAGATTCTTAGATGTGATTTTATAATATTATATTACGCGATATCAGTGTTTAACTACATTAATTTCTTATGCTACAATGTGTAACATTATTTACACATTATTGGCCTGACTGATATGTCACGGTCTAAAAAGAATCTTTTTCTGGACGATTGCTGATTTAACTAATTGTATAGAATGAGAACACCACGTGCTGTGCTGTACTGTTATTGAAAGAGATATATGACGTGCTCAACTAATTACATTCAACGAGCACTTCAAGTGATGTACTGTTATTGAAGAGAGGGTACACACCTCAGCCCCATTGAAGTTCATGAATACGTTAATAAATAATATGGTCCCAAGACTTTAGTCTCCCGGTAACTTGAGAGTTACGATTGCGGCTATAATTAAGGTCGGTGTCATGACTCTTGCATATATGTTTAATGTCAATATCGTTTGAATTTTCTTAAGTACGGATTAAAAACATGTTTGATTAAAGTTGCTTCACATTTTCAAGTCATGTTCATGTTTTGAAGAAAATTTACATAGATTAGTATTGTATCTATACTTTAAAATTGTATTATTTGTCTGCTAATGTCCGCCTATAAGCAAGTCTTTTCTCCGCCCCATCATAAACACTTTCAAAATTAATTTCACAAAGCAGAAGAAATAATATAACCATAGTCAAAAGTAGGCTAGACATATTTTAATTTTAGCGGCAGGTGGCAGTGAGCTACGTTGTAAGAATGCGAGTAGCACATGCCACCCCATCACTAAATGGTTTCACAAAAGCAGGACTGAAATGATTTCCATCAATGACCTAAAACATCTACATGACTACATAAAATCAAAAGCATACACACCACCTTGCAAAAGTTGTAGCAAGTTCTCAAAATCAATATCAAACAAAAAGCAATAATATAAAATGGTTTAGATACGTAAGAAACTAGAGGAATTATGAGGAAAATTAATGTCACGTAGGAGTTAGCGTCGACAATGAGCTTTGCACATGTTTTGGCAGTCATAGTAGCAAGGTCCACCACAGTGAAGAGGGCAATCCAACCTCATGCCATTACATCTTCCATGTCCCATGCATTGTGCAAACTCACCTAGCTTATAGTCTTCACTGCTAAAAACTCTTTTTCTATGCACATTATTGTTGGTGCCTCTCCTTCCTCCTCTCCTTCCTACTCCTCCTCCTCCTCGACCTCTACCACATCTCCATTTATACCAACCACCACCACCTCCGCCCCATCCCCATCCACCACCACCTCCTCCACCTCCACCCCACCGCCACCTCCTCCTCCACCACCGCCGCCACCACCACCCCAACCCCATCCATAACTTCCTCCACCACCGCCACCACCACCACCACCACCACCCCCTCCTCCGCCACCACCTCCTCCATAATTGCCACTATATTTATTCTTGCTGTTGTTGACAACAGCAGTGTAAGATGTCTTATTACTAACTTCCACGTTGTCATTTCCTTGAGGGAGCTTAGAGAGAGCTAGAGAAGTATCAATGCCTTTACTATGATGAGTTGCATTTGCCATTTCAGCAGCTCTCAGCTCAGCAATCTGCATTGCTAGAAACAAGAGAACCCACAAGCTTCTTCTTGCTGTCTTCATCTTTTGAAGGCTACAAAAGTTGCAAAAGTTGCAAATTTTGCAAAAATGTACCCCCTTATATAGATGGTGGCACTGGCAGCTACAAGATGCCCCACTTGATCTAAATTTTGAAGGAAAATATGAAAATCTTCTTCGTCGCTCTCTACTTCTCAAAGGAGCTTAAAAAATGGGATGCCTTAGAGAACACTTTTGTCCCCACCAAAAAATCGCAACGATCACGCTCGAATTCTCAAAATGTGGACACCCACCAACTCGCACCCACGCTGTCACCCACTTGCATGGCACGCTTGTACCTACTGTAATATACTTATATTTGTAATCACTTTGGACCATTCAAGTTAGTTAACCAACTTGACATAAGATAATGGACACCAAATTAATTAGTTACTATATGTAATCCTGCAGAACATCATTCAATCTAATCTATTAGTCACTTGTAATGCTCTTTAAAGAGTGCGTGTGGAATAATCCACTAAACTTAGTGTAATTGGTGGATTCTGATAATGATAAGCGTAGTTGAAGAGAAATAGTTAACTATTTGAACCAAAAACAGGAGAATTAATTAAAAATGGTCCATTTACTAGCATTGGAATTTTTGGCATTTAGTTACCAAACGGTCCTTCACCTATATACAATATCGGCAAATTAACTGCATATTGCTTAAGCAAGACGTTTGAACTCAGGTGGTTCGTATTTGCTAGTAGTGGTGAGTAGAGAGAGCTGGTGGGGGTGTTACTTATAATCGAATTCTTTATGAGGTACAGAAGTTTGTCTGTCTGTTGATGCAATCATGTGTTTCCAACTGTAGAGGAAAAATACAAATTTTTTAAAAGAGCAGGTACGAAAGAATTCAAGCTCAAGTTTTCTACAAACACCTTAGACAAGTTTGTGATTAGCTGAGAAGGCAACCTATAAAACCTATTTTATTGTCAGGAGAGCCACTGTTTATAGTTGTTATTATGAGTCTATGAAAGAGGATGAAATGATGTCAAGCTCAAGTTCATTAGCTGAAAATATAAATAATCTAATTGCCCTCATAAAAATTTAAAGATGAGAAGCTCCCCTGCCGTATTACAGTTTTTTGTAGCTTAATTGGATTTTAAGTAAACAAATCACATTTGCAGCCACATGCCAAAACATAAGTGGTAAACTTCCAATCTTCCCCGAAGATTAGTATAATTCATAAGAAAAGAACCTGGAAAGGTATGGTCCCATTTTCTGTTGAAATCAGTGACAGGGCAGCTTGTGACTGGGCAGACATGGTACGATGGAATGGATGCTGAAACCTACTAATATAGATTACATGTGTAATCAAAGACCAAAGCAATCCTCTGAGGGCAAATATATTATCATTGTTCAAATCACAAATTTAATTATACAGCCAAGTAATAGTATAAAGTGATATTTTGTTGAACAGGCGAAAGGCTCAGCTTACAGGGCTATTATGTTCCTGGGGTTTGGCAGGAGCTGTTTTAAAAACTGGGTAATAACTCTCAAGATCTAACTGCTCCAGAATTTGTTTTGTTGTATGAAGGTAGGACGAATGACCTTTGATAAGTTCAGTAACATCAACCTGCAAATCCAACAGAAATCCATTAACAATGCACGAAACCATACAACGCAATGTGAAAAAAAGGGTGAATGAGCACTTAAATTTTCAATCCCTGCAATATCTACAGGTTGAATTCCAGCTAATCCTTCAGAAAGTAAGCTGCACATAGGAAATCATGGGAAGTTCAATGAGAAATAAAATATCTATTTCAATCCGGATTGTAAAATAAAAGGAATAATAAAGATAGTCATGGTTCTCATAATGGAAGAAAGACCTATTCTAGATGTGCCTTGTAAAACTTCACTCAAGTCCTTGAAAAATATGATCAAATGTATTGGCTCAATTTTCTTCTTGTACTATAATTTGTTGGTATATAATTTACTTAGCAAGAATAATCTGTCAATTAAATTAAATACCTTGCACGGAAAACAATTCCAAGTGTCCAATCCCTAGTAGAATAAACACTGATAAACCGCCCCATCACCATCTGCAAGCCAATAGCTATTTTTAATTTACCTCTTATTTAACAACTACCTAGAATGTTAGAATGATACTGCAGAATTCAATCATCGGCCCGCCTTTCTGGCATCCTCCCATTTCTCATCTTTAATTGAAACTGGTGCTCCAAGTAAAACAACCCTTTCCACAAGTCCAGCTGTAGATGTATAGCAACGGCAAATTTGAGAAATGATAAACATAGCAACTAAAATAATCAAGTTATAAAAGAAAAGAATGTTGATAGTACCATTGTCTCCTGTTTCAGCCAAACACTCAAGACATTTAAAAATTACTCGGGCCCCCAAGGAGAAACCTACAAGTGTCACGGGTCTGCAAATTCAATAGAGTGACTAAGGTCCAATATAAAGAGCCAATAGGACAAACTACATTTAATATAATAGGGATTCATTTGCACCTGTTTCCTTGCAGTCCCTTCGATAATACTTCAGCAAGCAGCTTACCAGCTTTATTAGATCTGAAATTAGAAGGGGGAAGATCGTGTATACACCGATTTTCAAAGCAATAATTCAAAAGCTGGCATTTTGTGCCATGTGAGCCAATTCAGGATTTATGAACTGGGGAATAATAATGCCAACATAAAACTTCAAGCACTTCCAATGCCGCATTAACAAAATCATGACGCAAAGTGCAATGCATATACTGTTAAATAGCAAGTAGTATGGCCAGCATGATTTTACATGCGGTCATAAGAAAAAATTTTGATATGACTGACTGGATTGAAAAGCTCAAGTAGTTTGAGATTGAGCCTAAGTATTGCAATCAAACTGGAAATTATACATTGGACACTTCAAATGAGATTCATATTTGTTGCACGTGTATGATAAGAGGAAAATGTACCAGAAAATACAGACAAAATATCTTCCACTAAAATTAGTGTTGCCAACAAAATGAAAACTAACCTATCAATTGCAACTGCCCATTGGCTGTCTATAAGATCTGATGCTGTAACCAAAGTTGCTGGCAGAGCTAATGCAGCTACCAGTGTGCTTAAAACAGTCATCATGGCACCTTCTTTCATCAACTCAACAGTAACCTCTGCAGCAAAGAACATATATGTCAATTAAGAAAATTCAACTGTAGCAAATATAGAATACTGATAATGTAAGGTTCAACAACATTACTTGAAGTTAGCCAATCCTCTATCGAAGTGCTCAGTGCTATCAAATTCTTAGTCTCCCAAATTAGAGCATACCTATATATTAATCATATTAATATCAGTAACACATTATACACAAATGAGAATGCAACTTCTAGCATATGGAAAAAAACTCCAGACAAAAGCATTTTTATGAACAAATTTAATAAAAGTTGATCAAGAATCGATTGAAATATATTGTACATCAAGGTCAAACAACTTCATGCCCAGGAATGAATGAAGGTCTGGCTAATAGCTACAAGAATGTATCCCCTGTTTTTTCCCCTTGTAATTGATGAGGACTACAGAAATGGAATCATAGAAGGCATTCCAAAAGTACCAAACATAATTTTTGAAACTTTCTTTTTAATGAAAGAGATTAAAAGTCCATAGTGGGAATGTTGTACATCAAAAGTACTTTTATTCATAGATGATACCCATCTCTTGAAGTTTAGAAAAACATCCAATAGCCAGCAAGAAACAGGCTCATTCAAAATTTTCTGAAATATATGTACAGGAACTCATTTCCAAGGAGAAGAATATCCAATGTAAGCTTCCACAATAAGATTTATTTTTGAGCTCTATTGTCAGATAATTGTATAAAAATTTGATAAAGACATAAATGGAAATGATTAAATTAAACTTTAAAGTTTCATTTTTTAAAAGATGGCATTTGTATTTCTTACCTCTCCAAATTATCTTTATAACTTTCCCAAGGCTTTACAAAATCTTCTTCTTCAAAAACAAGTCCAGAGATCATGATTCCAACTGCTAGCCTCTGAAAAAGAAAATAGATATGACCAAAAGCAAGTCACCAAATATTACAATGAGAAGCCATAATCAAAAGAGATTTTTGTAGCATAAACATTTCAATGAGCAAAGCTGTTTGTAAAGTCTTAATACCCTTGACACTCACGCCCTTATCTCAAGAAATGTGACAGACAAATCAATGAACAATTATACTCACGCCTTTGTTATGATTCTCTCCAATAACTTTGAACTCAAAATCATCAAGGCTTCCAATTCTTCTAGCCATTTTAGTCCCTGCAAGGCTAGCTCCAGCAGCTGGGAGAGACAAAAGTAAACAAGCAACCAGCTAATTCTCGTCTCGTTTAAGTTTAATTTCAAAACACGAGCATGTATGACATGATATCTAAATTACTGCTCACATAGCACAATCTCTGGCTTTTTGTCACATTAAGTTAGTGTATCCACTATTTTATGGGTTGTAACCTAGCAAGATTGTACGCAAACAGTTACAGAAAACAACTTTTATAAAGCACAACTTCTGTGTCTCTGAGTAGAAAGACATTTGTAAAACCGACTTCCACACCATTAGTGCAGGTATTCTGGTAACTTCATCAGCTAGAAATGTTTGACATAAAAAGTGCAGGCATATGTCTTGTTTTATTTAGTCTCAGGAATTCCAATACACTTAATATGAAAGTACTATACAACAACCACAATATACAAGGGATATCTGGCCATAGTTTGGGCATATCAAACAATCACAAAAATGAAGTTTAAATTGCCTGCTGTAAATGCCAAGCGGCATCAAGGCAGTTCAATGCAATTTCAGGAGTTTCCAAAAGTGTTTAAGATGAAGCTAGCAAAGTAATTCCCACAGTATAATACCTCCAAATGAAGCAGCAACAGCAACCGAGCCAGCAACCGACCCTGTAGCACCAGCTGCTGCAGCAAATCCACTTGCTCCTATTGCAGGAACAAGACTGCCGAATGTAGGAGCTAGAGCACCCAACCCATGTGCAATTGCTGGGGCAGCTAGACCTGTTAAGAAGTTACTGTCATCGATGACTTCAAGTCCTGGAACCATCACAAATTTTTGCTG
The DNA here is from genome assembly GCA_019925255.1 of Litchi chinensis. Lineage (NCBI taxonomy): Eukaryota > Viridiplantae > Streptophyta > Magnoliopsida > Sapindales > Sapindaceae > Litchi > Litchi chinensis. Next base: position 2,976,628 of record CM034468.1, on the reverse strand, counting down.
GGAAGAATGTCTGATATGCTGAAGTAAGAGAATATATACCACCAGTGACAGCCATCAAGGTTCCGCCTGCTAGAGCAGCTGCACCAATGATGCCTCCCTTTTTCCAGATGGCTGAGGGGCTTTCTGAATTTTCATTTCCAACTTCCTTCTCATCTGGCTCTTGTGCTGGAGCTGCTAGGGAATAAGCAACCATTATCTCCATAGCTTCCTACAGAAACAATTGTTTTCTATCAAAGTTCAAAGGTACAATTTAAGAAAACAAATGACATCCACTAGAAGCCAACAAATAAGCGTATTGAAGTTACATCGATTCAAACTAATTAGAAGTGTCAATGCTTGTCGCATGCCTCTAAACTTTTCGGTGTGTCTGTGCATGCTGTGTTAGTAATAACCTTTCTATGCTAAAGAAATACCAACTACAGCTGATATACAAGAGAACATTACATACAGTGAATAGTTTGGGAGGCAAACCATTTTTATCCAATTGATATTGAGCCATTTTGACAGTAATCGTAAAGCCACACGGTGTCTAGCATCATAGCCATTTCCTTGAGAACATTTCTTGTCACAATCAGAATCACCAGCTACACATGCTGACAGAAGCTCATAAAGAACTGTCACTTTCCTCTGGTAGGTCAGCAGCATTCCTTCTTCCAGTGGTTGCTCAGATGTTCTCGTTTCAGGTCCACTGGGGGATTTTTCTTCACCAGACATCTTGGGACATATCCCCTCTTTGGTTTCAAAGGACTCTGAAGCCACTTCAGATACTGCATCTGTCTTGGCATTGGAATCCATGCTAAGGACCATAGCATCGACAGATTTGGTCAGAGCAACTTCCATGTCCTTTGTTTCTGCTGAAGTTCTATCACTTTCGTCTGAGAGTAATGCCAAGAACTGTGATAAAGTGAATGTCATACACTCATACTCAACAAGGAAACAAGAATAAATCCACAGAATGTGCAAGCAAAAATATAGAGTCACATGTAACAAAATCAAAGCAAATATTTCTGCATATAAAATCATAACGCCGATAAATCAAATTAGAGACCCCTTATTCCTCAAAAGTAAAATCCACTTCTGATCCTAATATAAGTATGAGGCCCCAAAATCCAAATAACTAGTCTATAATGAAGAAATTTATTTGTCGCACAGAACACACACAAAATAAAAGAGAGAATTTGACCCAGAAATTGTAAAAAATGCAACCACCTTATATCTACATAGTACTCACTTGGAATCAAATATCCAGTTAAAAGTAGTCTCAAGTCATTCTACCTACCATAAAACAAAAATCAATCAACCACTTACCATTTTTACTAACTTTACCGGAAATGAGACACAAAAATTCTCTTTATTATAGGTTACGAATCATTAAGCAAAAATCAAAACCAACTATTTCTATACCGATCCAACATGGTGCCTAACTTGTGACGAGATCCCAGCAGTTTCCTGGAGTCCATTCCACGCTTGCTCATCAACGCCTAAATACCTGTTCACAAGCGAATCCCTTAAGAAAGTTAACCCTAGAAATCCCTAATTGCTTAAAATCAATGAATTGTATAACCATCAACGCCATAACCTAAACTCAAATTACCATCGAAAAGGACCCTAACTTTTCTCTAATAAACAACTAATTTGTCTACTTAGAGCATTTTCAAATTGTACCTGCAAACAGGCAAAAGCAAACCGGAATTTTCATGAATCCAGAGCTGAGGATGATCGGAAAGCGAAACGCTCTGACCATTGCTGGCGCCTTCACCAATCGGCTCGTCTTCAAGAGGAACAAGAGTGTTCAACCGTAGCTTTTGGTTAATCTGCGACTGGTAAAGCGCCAGAGCGAACAGAGCAGCCGCCGCGTATTTCTGCGTAGGTGTCAATATCGAAATATCCATCACTCATTGAATCCACAACGGAGAGGTATTAGGTTTTTATTTAGCGAGCCAAGATTAAACCAAATATGAGAATTCTGGTGTTTGATTGACAAGAATCGGTGAAGACTGGGTCAAAACGACGAAACCCAGCGCCTTTACTTTTTCAAAATCGTAACGGTCGCTCGCGGGTTTTATGAGACTATGAGACTGATGACTCAGTAACGCGGGAAAAGTAGCGCCTGGATATACGAACACGTGGCACCCAGCGCAAGTATTGTTTTCGATTTTTGTTTTATTTATTTTTTTTTCCAAAATATTATTTTTTTAATTTTTTTTGGCAGTTTGTCATATGATACGTGATAATGGGAGGTATTTTTGTACCTGTGAAAACTGAAGAACATTGTGTTTTGTTTAGCTTCCAAAAATCAGCAACCTTGGCCTATACCGACTTCTTTCTTTGTTTTAAACTTTATTTTAGGGGTTCAAATAAGCAAATTTAGCCTTTGTGGGCAAGGAAAATTCACGTTGTGCTACAAGCAGTTACCATGGTAGATTGATAGTGTCGAGTCGTGACTACAATAATAATTTAGGGGTCTCAAATTTGAATCGATACTGGCAAAATTGATATGGCATAAATATTTCAAGTTCACAAAGGTTATACTAAAAGCACAACATTCAAAACCAACAAATTTAGGCTTTGGGGCAAGAGAAATGGTTCAGGTCCTAGTCCAATTGTGGAAAAGATCACAACCAACAAACCCAAGACAATGCAAAACTTTTAGTCAGTATGAGCTCCAAAGCGGTACACAAACCTAATCATGTTAACTCAAAACCTGCGGTATCCACGGTCTGCTAGTCTCCCAGATGGGCACTCGTATGCCATGTGGCCTCTGCCTCCACAGTTGTGGCAAATGGTCATGGGACCCACGCAGTCCCTGCTCATGTGGCCCGCCTGATTGCAGTTCCGGCAAATTACATCGCGATAACCACTGCCAAATCTACCTCCACCACCCCTATCACCAAGAGAATCACCCTTCGGACATTGTCGTGCCACATGCCCTGATATATTGCACATGTTGCAGACGGGTTCATTCTGACACTCACGTGCGATGTGGCCTGTTTTGCGGCAATTCTTGCATGCTTTGTCGTTGGTGCAGTCAGCTGCAATATGCCCTGGCTTGTAGCAATTGTTGCACAGTCTCACGTCTCCACCTGACTGCTCAGAATTCGGGCAGTCTCTGGCACGATGCCCAGTTTTGCCACATGAATGGCAGATGCCCTCATTGTGACAGTTGCTGGCCATGTGTCCAGGTTCTCGACAGTTCCAACAACGTGCCTGTGCAGTGCATTCTGATGCGATGTGACTGAATATAAAGTGTTAGACACACAGCTTAGATGTTTTGCAAATGAAACAACTATGTGTTGAAAGCAAGAGAAGTTTTCATTACCCAGGAAGACCACAGTTGTTACAAACAGCAACATTTGGGCATTCTCTAGCAAAGTGACCAGGCCGTTTGCAGTTGTTGCAGAGATTGTTTTGGCTACAGAGACAAAATAGTAAGCAGCAATTAAGAAAAATCCATGTGACTTAGAACTTCTCAGAAATAGAAAGTTATCCAAAATTCACAACACCCAGTAATCTCTGCACTTTCCTTTTTTGAAAATTGTGTTACATTTTCCATATAAAGTCTTTAACCTTTACCATGCAAAAGGATTCTGACAGAATTTAGCATGTGTATATCTAGAATCACAACAAATAAAATCATTTATAGATATCCAAAAGTTGAGAAGAGTAAAGAATCCAAACAGGCTAGAAGAGCACACATGACATCAAATGGAACGATATGCAAGGATTACTGGTTTGTGGTGCAGCTCAATGTCAGGGAAGCATGGCTTCATTGTGGATACAGAGTCTAAATCCTTTTCTCAAAGTTATTAAAAGAGAGAACTAAATTATGGCATTCAGTCAATTACTCTTATCGTTTTATTCTATAAAAAATCAAGTGAATAACCCTGACCATCTGCCACAGTAACCAATGAACCAATAAAAGGCATTTTGTTGACATAACTAATATTAATAATGCCCCAAAAGAATCGTACTTTCTTGAGTCCAGCGTCTACATAGCAATTTCTCAAATTTTGCAACTTAGATTTCCAGAGGACAAGTCTTACCAATATGTTGCCCAAGAAGCGTCTGGGGCAGCCATGGAAAAGTTCAGGACTTTTGCTTCAATCCGATTGAAAACCCAATGTCGGTAAAAGAAGAGTGAGAATATATAAGCCCTCAAAATTTAAAGGGTAGAAAGTTTTTGGTTATTATTTTTTTTAATACAAAATTGAAAGTTTCAGTATATAAGATGGTATAGCAGGTGGAAAACTGTTAGCAAGTAGATTACCAATTATACGTCCAACAGCATAGTTTAGAGCATATAACAGAGCGATATATACACAAAACTATGAATTATAGTATATTTTACGCAAAAGGGCAGTATGTCAGACTGCTGACTAAAGGGAAAGTAATGGAAGATGTGTGATCTCTCCACAACCAGAAAATAATTAATGATAAGCCTTTACTTTTAAGGAAACTTTTGGTTTCACGCGATGCAAAGTTTCCACCTTATTATAGCCAGAATGGCCACAACTCAGTAACTCACAACAGGTTGTACTCAAAAATGTTAATGGCTTTTTCAAATCATTACTCAAATGACCTTAACGATGCACAATTTTACTCATAATTTACCTGACTTATGAAAAGAAAAACAAATACCACAAACGCAAACTACATGACATCCATCTATAACTAATTTTTTGGGGACCAAAAGAAGAAAATCCTGGACACAGACACAAAAGGAATGATCACATTGGACATCTCAAAGAACACATTCTAGAAAAAAAAATGTTGACAGATCAAACAGGTTGAAAAGCTAATTGTTGTTTTTCTTTAATTTAAAGTTCTTTTTCCAGTTTATTTAAGCTTTGGTCACCAAATGTCCTAAAAGGAAATAAATGAAAAAAGGAAAAAGCTATTAGAAAACCAAGAACCTGAAACCGCGACGCGTCTCTCTCCTTAAAGGAGCGTCGCGATAGGAAGAGTGTCGAGATCGAATCCTGCGATCTCGTGGACTCCTGCTCCGACTCCGACTAGGACTACGACTTCTGCTCCGGCTACGGCTCCTGCTGCGTGAACTCATGTTCAAACCTCCACCTAATCACGTCAATCACCACTGATCCACAAACTCACCACCGTCAACAACACAGCTTCCCTGACAACATCAATCACACACCCAACAATTATCCTGTTGATCCATCTCATACTCTTATCTTCAAACACAGACACCAAATTCCAACACAGTAAAATAAATCCTTAGCCCACACCACCTTTGAAAGTACAATCACCACATCCCAAGGCATGCCATACAAATTCACAAAAACAAATTTCTTCAATTGAAATATAACTGTGCTGGACACTCATATACCACTTGCAAGCAAGAAGTGCTCAGCCAGCATCAGCTTTCATATTTTCGCACAACAATTTATACTAAACAAAACAAACCTCCAACCATCAAACATATCATCTGTCGATGAAAGACAAACCTCCTTAATTTGTCACAAGCATTTCCGTGGTTTTATGTCAATTAATACAACATATTGATTAGCTACATTTGACGCGAATAAGATGACTCAACCAAAACGTAAAGACTTTTTCGGCTCAATATTTAGAGTGAAATTTGGATCAATATATACTGGACCTAAAACTCAAGTTTTTACAAGATGCCCTTCGAATTTGAGGGCATTCTTCACCATATTTCTGTTGAATTAAATAAATTTGTTCTACTACATAACCCGACAAGGAAAGTCAATTCAATACAATACGTATTAGAAGAATCATATATAAACCACGTGAGGTACCGATCACATATTCAAAACATATATAGATTAGCTACATTTGATATGAAGGAGGTGAGACAACTCAATCAAAATGCAAACAACTAAAGTTTTCACAAAATGCCCTTCGAATTCAAGGGCATTCTTCACCATATATCCATTGAATTCAATAAAATTATAAGATACCCAGTAGGAAACATAACGCACACTTCAACCACAATTGTCTCAAATCATCAACCATACTCTCACTCAAAAACACATTTTATGACCAAAAACTATAAAACACAATACAAAGATAAATAAAATAAAATAAAATAATGCTCTATTTCAAATAAAAACAATTTCAGATTTGCCTGTTCCAAACCCTAGTTTTATAAACCCTAGTTTTCAACTAAAACAAAACCCAGAGCACAAAATAGCATGTCTCACAAAATAATAAAAACGATGTCAACCTAAACTTCAATAATGATAGATCGCAATAATGGATCGCGACGAGGTACTACAACTATATACAAATAAAATAAATAAATAAATCGTAGTCTGAGACTAAAAAGGGGTTTGAGATTTACGGACCTCTGTGCAGGTGAGAAAGCTTGAAGCGTATACGATATTTTTGCGGCCAAAATATCGTTTAAAAGCGTCAGGCTTGGGTACTGACTAGTGAGGTTAAGAGGATATTTTTTATTTTTCTTTTCTTGTTAATGAGGATTGGAATGTGACAGACTTGGACACTACACTCAGGCTGCGTTTGGCACGCGGGATTGGATTGGAATGGATTGGATTGAATTGGAATGGATTGGATTGGATTGGATTGGATTGGATTGAAAAATCACAATCTCATGTTTGGTAGAACTTAGGATTAGATTAAAAATTATCCTGTATTACGTTTGGTATAGATTGGGATTGGATTGGAATACAATTAATTTAAAATTTTTATTATATAAAATTAATTTCATAAAAAAAAATCTGAAAAAAAAAATAAATAATTTCACATTTCTTTCAATATCAAACTCAATAATCTCCCACAATTCAACATCAAAAACCACAATTCATCAATCCAATTCATTAATATCATCATCTTACACAACAACAACAATATTTTAACATCATCAAATTATCTTAACATCATCAAATCATTAACAACAACAACAACAAAAAAAAAAAAAAAAAAAAAAAAAAAAAACAGAAGATCGACCATCTGTTCTGGGTTCGGTGCCGAACCCAGAACCAGATGGTTCTGGACGGCGACGACCCCGGGTTCGTCGCCGACCAGAACCATCTGGTGGTTCTGGGTTCGGTCGCCGAACCCAGAACCACCAGATCGTTCTGGGTTCGGGCCGCGAACCCAGAACGATCTGGTGGTTCTGGGTTCGGCGACGAGCCCAGAACCAGATGGTTCTGGTCGGCGACGAACCCGGGTTCGTCGCCGACCAGAACCATCTGGTTCTGGGTTCGTCGCCGAACCCAGAACAGATGGTTCTGGGGTGACGAACCCAGAACCCAGATCTGGGTTCATCGCGAGCCCAGAACTGGGTTCTGGGTTCGTCGCCGGTTCTGGGTTCGGCGACGAACCCAGAACCATCCCAACTCGGGAAAAAAAGAAGAAGAAGAAGAAGAGGAAGAAGAAGAAGAAGAAGAAGAAGAAGAGAGGGAGGAGAGGTTTGATGAGAGAGAGTGTGACAGAAGCTGTGAGAGAGAGAGAGCCGGGGAGAGGAGAAAAAAAAAAGCAAATCCAATCCCATCCCATGCAATGACATGGTTTGAGTAGGGATTGGGAAATGACAAAAGAATGGGATTTGGAGGGAGGTTGGGATTCTTGAATCCCAATCCCATTCAATCCCATTCACTCTCCAAACATGGGATTTGGGAGTTTGGGATATTTTCAATCCCAATCCCATCCCAAATCCCATGCACCAAACATACCCTCAATGTACAATGTACCGAGCAACGCAGCAAGTAAAAATTTTGATGGAGTGCCACGTCAGTCAACGGGTTTGCTGTAGCCTGGACTGGAGTGGCAAAGTGATATTATAATTGTTGATAATTGTAATAAAAAAAATGGTTGATAATTTTAATTTTTAAACTAATATTTTATTTTGCCATAAAGGCTGATTATTACTTATAATCCCTATATACATATGTTGTTATAAAATAAATAGAAGAGGAGTAGAGATAGAAGAACACGTAAACATAATAATCCAAGCAATACAACAAAATGTAAACAAATAAGTCAAAATTACTTTATGGAGGAACTAAAAGTAAATAGGCAAAATTACTTTGTGCCTTTTCTGAATTTAGAAAGGAGAGAAGTTGTATTGAAAGATTACATTGATATTTAATGAAACAAACCTATTTATGGGCATTGAGCAACTAAGTCCACCACTTACAAAATATACATATAATATTGTTATTTAAATTGATGTTTATCCATCAATAATATTATTTAAATTGATGTTTATCTATCTTTCATAATACTCCCCCTTAGATATACTCCAATTTAAGATTTGCTAATAAAAACCTAATGTGATAAAAACCTAAGCAAAAGATATTTCATAATTTACTAGATCGAACACAAAAATATACAATCATCCTCTGAATGCAATAGTATTTAGATGTGTTTTAAGATACTGCCTTGTTAAAACTTCATCAAGAAAATCCAATAGGACAAAATCTAATCAAAGGAAAAAAAAAAAAAAGTGCAATACACATATGTTCATATTGATTTAATATATTCTCTCTGAAAAGATGCTTCATAATTAATCATGTAGCTTACATACTCAATGTATTCCAATGTCATAAGTCAATTTTTTGAACGTTGATATTGGTAATATTTTAGTGAATAAATCTGAAAGATTATCCGGAGAGTGGATTTATTAACATCAATTTATTGGTTTTGTTGGAGCTTGTGAGTATAAAAGAATTTTCATGAGATACGCCTGGTTCTGTCTCCTTTGATGTATTCTCTTCTTATTTGAGCAATACATGCAACATTACCCTCATATATGATGGTTGGGGAATTTGAAGCAGTAGATAGTTCACATGTACTCTAGATATAATGAATGACAAATCTTAACCATATACATTCATAAAAGCTTATTTTATGGAGCACCATAAAATAGTTGTGTCATTTTAAGTAAAAACATATCCAGTTTGTGAACGAGCCTCGTGAGGATCTGAAAGATATCCAACATTAGCATAACCAATCAAACATGTACTATTATTAGATTTTGAATAGAATAACCCTAAATCTGTTGTTCCATGAAGATAATAAAAAATATGTTTGATCTTATTCCAATGACACCGTGTTAGTTTAGAACTGAACCTAACCAATAGATTTACTGAAAAAACAATATTAGACTTAGTATATTGTGCTAAATATAATAAAGTACTAATTGTACTTAAATATAATACTTCTAGATGAAGTATCTGTTCATTATCTTCCTTAGGTTGAAATGGATCATTTTTAGGATAAAAAGATCGAACAATCATTAGGGCACTCACGGGATAAACTTTATCCATATTGAATCGTTTTATGATTTTTTTCAATATATGCTGATTGATGGATAATATTTCATATGATTCAATTTTTAGGTCGAGACAATATTTTGTTTATTCCAAATCTTTCATCACAAATTATTTTTTTTAAGTAGTCAACAGTTTTTTGGGGTTTTTCAAGTGTTTTGATTAAATTCATATCATTAACATAAATTGCAACAATGGCAAATCTAGATTTTGTTTTCTTTATGAATACACATAGGTAGGTAAGATTATTAATATATCCTTCATTTGTCAAGTATTTGCTAAGAAGGTTATACCACATTCACCCAGATTGTTTCAATCCATACAAGGATCATTGCAATTTAAGTGAATAAATATTGTTAGCTTTTGGTTTGTATATTTCAGGTATTTTAATCTTTTAGAAATTTTCATATATATATCAGTATCAAGTGACTTATATAAATACGCTATCACTATGTCCATTAGACGCATTTGGAGCCATTCTGAGACTGTCAAGCTTATTAAAAAACTAAAAGTAATTGTATCCATCATAATTGAATACATCTCATCATAATCAATTTGTGATATCGACAAGAAACCTTGTATGTTATGTCCGTTTTCTCGACATAAATAAAAAAGGTTGCTAAAGGCCCAAGGAATTAGTATAGTACCAAGAAGCCCAGCTTCGAGCTCGCCGTAACGAGCTCGGCAGACTCCCGAGCTCGCGACTCAGCCTGTCAACATACTTCCAGCCCATGTTCATGTTAAAGCCCGTCTCAGCATCTCATCAGTTCGCCAGAACGATGAGCTCGCGCCAGGGAGGTGCCTTAAGAAGCTAGCCACCAGATCAACCTAATCCCCTAATTTCATGCCGGTGTCACCTCAACAGTTCACAAGAAGCATTTAATGAAGAGAATACTTTACCTAAGGTATCTAATGAAGATGTGGACATGTGAAGAATAATCATTGTTGTAGCAATAAATGCAGTATGACTTATGTTAGATTAGTTAAGAATGATCATGATTAATAACATGTGTACTACTCTTTTGTATCTCCCCACCTCTATAAATAGGGGAGATTTCCATTGTAAAAACAAGATTGAACTCTAGTATTATCGTCACTCTGTCGGAATTAAATCAGAATGACCCGTAAACGTAGGCGTACTCACCGAACCACGTAAAAATCCTTATCTTTACATTTACACTCTTCTCCCATTTTCTTCCATTATTAACTGTTTTATTATTGTTGTTCATCTATCTTAACCAACATACCTCCACTTTTATTATGATACACCAACCTTAAACTATATTTATTACGCTTATTATCATTTATTATACCAAACCGCAGTTTGGGCCTTTGGATCTTCCTATCAACCCATTCCGAATGTCGACATTGTACAACAAGTATTGCTTTATATCTTATAATCTTATTTTTCTCATCGTATTTTCGTAAAAATACTCATTTGTATCCAACAGGTTTGACATCTTTAGACGTTTGGACTACAGGTCCAAATACTTTACACTTGGCTAAAGAACTCAATTCTAGTTGAATTATATTTGTCCATTCAAGTCAATCGTGTCTTTGTCTATATTCATTAACCGTATATGGTTCATAATCATCGTTCATAATTTCAAAAGCTACTGTATATAAAAATATATCATCGATGATTATTCATTACAATTCAACATACCTTCTACATAATTCATTGAAAATTCTTAATTTTTAGAATTTTGTATCCCTTCAAGTGTTTGTGCCTCTTTGAGGGTTTGAGTCTCCTCAGAGACTGGTAACTTTTCTAAAGTTGATTTTTCAAAGAATATGGATTTTGTTACTTAAATATTATTTTTAACAAAATCATGATTTTTCATTTTCCATTTTTTAGGAATACTATCTTTTAAGCCAATTTCTTACCACACTTTAGCGTGTAATAGATGATTCATTTGCTGTATTTTGATTACATTGTTCTACAGAAATAATTATTCTAGTTAGTGCATTGGTAGCTGGTATGAATGATTTTGTTACTTTAACAATATCTGTAAATGCATCTGGCAATTAATGCACAATCATCTTCATTTTCATTTTGGGTGGTATGAAGATCTAGATGAGATATTGTTGTCAAATTCTAGGAAAGTTCATTTTTCCCTTTTATAGTGATTTTTTTTTTTTTAATGTTTCTCTTCAAAAGAAAATTTTCTTCCCCCTAATGGTGGGAAAATTGTCTCATCAAAATAGTAATCTGTAAAATGGGCGGTAAATAGATCACCTATCAATGGTTCAAGATATCTGATACTCAAAGGTCCATTAAAGCCAGCATATATTCTCAAACGATATTTGGGTCCCATTTTAGTTCGTTGAGGAGGAGCAATAGGGATTTGTACGACACAACCAAGAATGCATAAATGAGAAATATTAGGTCGATGCCCAAGCACAAGTTGCAATGGAAAGCATTGGTGATAGACTATAGGCTTAAGGCAAATCAATGTTGCTATATGTAAAACAACATATCCCTAGACAGAAACTAGTTTGTAATAGTAAAGTTCTTGTAATTACTTGAATGCGTTTGATGAATGATTTTGTTAGATCATTCTTGGTATGTACATGTGGGACTGGATGTTCAACATTAATTCCAATCAATGTGTAATAATCATAAAATATTTTCGATATAAATTCACCAGTATTATCTAGTCATATGTTTTTAATTAGATAATCTGGAAATTATGCTCGAAGTTTAATAATCGTAGCAATTAATCTAGCAAAAGCATTGTTACAATTAGACAATAAACATATATGTGACCACCTTATGGACGCATCAATCAATACTATAAAACAATGAAATGGTCCGCTGGATTGATGAATAGGTCCATATATATCTCCTTAAATTCTTTGTAAGAAAATGGAGACTTAAAACCAATCTTAAAAATTGATGGTTTTTTATTGTGAACAAATAGTGTATATATTCTCATTGGATGATAGAATCTTTAGGTTCTTTAATAGGTGTCCATGAGAATTTTCAATGATCATATGCATCATTATTGATCCTAAATGGCCAAAATGATTATGCCAACGTTGAAATGTTATTGGTTTTGAGTGCTTCTGGCTCAAAATTATATGAGTTTCAATTAATCTTATAATTATATAGTACAACTTAGATGAGAAAGTTTTGAGCTTTTCCAAAATAAACTTTTGGCTTGAGATATTTATAGTGATGTATTGATATTCAACATTCTTCTCATTTATAGTTTCAATATGATATTTGTTATTGTATATATTTTTGAAACTAAGTAGATTTTTTCTGAATCTACTTGAGTATAATACATTATTTATACATAATTTAGTACTATTTGTTAATAAGATTATGGTTCTTTCAGAATCTTTCATTAAGTCTATAGGACCTGATATAATATTTATTTTAGCTTTGGTCACTGACAAATTTAAGAAATATTTCTTATTCTGAAGAATAGTATGTGTTGTTGCACTGTCAACAATACATATATCTGTACATTCCCTTTTGAAAATAAATAATTCATTCATATTCGTTTTTCATTAAAGAAACCATATATTAATACATCATTAATAACAAAATGTAAAGCAAATATATATATCTATCTTCCCTCTAGTAGGGTACAAAAATATGTACTAACATAATTTCTAAGCAAAAAGACACAAAAGTAAACATGGTAATATTGAGTAGGCAACTTCCTAATTGCTATGGATACTTCCATGACCAATTGGGTAATTCAATTTTTCATCCACATTATCAAGGAAATCTAATAAGTCCAATTTTGTGATGTTTATAGAATCATTATCTTGATTTGAGAAATTTGTATCAATTTTCTTTCCTTTCCTTTTTACAAAGGCTTGGTACCAATCAACCAAGTACTTGACTGTACGATAGGTTTGCAAACAATGCCCAAACAAGCCACATCTGAAACAAACAACTTCATAATTTTTTGGGATTTTTTTCTCTATATTTTTGCCATTATTATATTTGGTGTTATAAATATTCTACTTCTGGGGAATGTATTTTTGGTTTCGATAACCTAAAAGTTTGTAACCACCACCATGATGACCATGTCTACGTCCATGTCCACAACCTTTGCTTGTGCTAACATTTGCTTCTGGAAATGTTACTGCACCAACTGACGAAGTTCATGATTTTTCATCAAAAACTCATTATTTTGTTCTGCCACTAAAAGATATAGGATTAATTTAGAATATTTTGTAAACCTGCATTCTCCGTATTACTGCTACAACATCACATTAGAGACATAAAAAGTAGTACATATCTTTTCCAATAGATCTGCATAAGTCAATATTTAACCACACAAGTTTAGCTGTGAGGTTATTTTAAACAAAGCAAAATTATAATCAACAACTAATTTGAAATCTTGGAGTCTTAAATTACTCCACTCATGCCAGATTCTAGGGAGAACGACAGTTTGCTGATGGTTATGCCTATCTTTCAGAATTTTTTACAAAGTCAATAGATCTTTAATTGTGAGATATTGAGTTTTCGAGCTCTCATGTAAATGACAACAAATAAAGAGCATTACGCTTGCTTTATCTTTTAAAAATGTTTCATTGTTCTCTTTAATAGTATCTGTTAAGTTCTTGGACTGCAGGTACAACTCTATATCAAGGATTCACAAAAGATAGTTTTTTTTTTTTTTTTTTTTTTTTCTAGAAACATCAACTAAAGCAAATTCTAACTTTGTAGTATTTGACATAACTATATGTAAAAACACCATAATCAGTGACATAATCAAAATGGTAAATAATATTAATATTTTATTCAAAGGAAATTTAAATATGATAAATTCCTTTATGAATATATTTAGAACTTTAGGTTGCCAAGAATTTCATATATACTTTTAGGTAAAAAAATGATAACTTCAGGTTTTAATAATACAAATTTAGAACTTCGGGTTTTATTAATTGAAATCCAGAACTTCAGGTTCTAGTACGTTATAAATTAAAAAGAATAAAAACACAAAATATAAAGATATAGAGAAATAAGACAATTAATTATAATTTGTTAATGTGAACAATATATTAAGTTGGCATAGTCGTGCATGTAATGCGTAATAAAAACAATAAATAATGATAGTAGGGCCACACATATAATGTATAACAATAAATAAATGAAGCCAAGTAGTTAGATATGCAATGCATGATAATAATAATAAATGAAGTTAGTATAATAATCAAGTCGGCAGAGTTATACATTGATTGAGTTGGCAGAGCCGTACATAGATTTAGTCAGTAGAGCTGTACATTGATTTGGTTGGCATAGTCAAACTTCTCAGTTAGAGTTAGAGTTAAAGTATTGAGAACTTCAGATTCTGATAAATTGGAATCTAGAACTTTAGGTTCTGATTGAATTTATTCAGAATTTTGGGTTCTGGATCGTGCTGATAATGTGTTATAAAATTAATAAGATAAATAGAAGAAGAGTAAAGATAGAAAAGCATATGAACATAATTATCCAAACAATATAACAAGAAGTAAACAAATAAAAATAAAAAGAGGAACTGAAAGTGAATAAGGCAAAGTTACTTTGCGTCTTTTTAATTTAGAGAGGAGAGAAGTTGTATTGAAAGATTACATTGATGTTGAATGAAACAAGTCTATTTGTTAGCATTGAGCAACTAAGTCCACTGCTTACACAATATATATATATATATATATATATATATTGTAACATGCTCTCCCGGCGTCCAGGTAACCTTTTAAATCTGATCCTTATATACGGAATAGTAAAACTATTAAAATATTCGAATCCGAATAAGTAATTAAATTTTCATAAAATTTTCGGACGGGTCCAGGGAAGGTTTATGATTTCGAAATCTCAAAATTAATTAAAACGAACAGACCCAAATAATTAATCGAATACTAACGAAATTTTCGAAATTGAAATTGGATTTCAATAAAATTTTCAGATAGATCCGAGAGAATTCCGAATACGAGAAGCACGTTTTAAGAGCTTGGAATAACAAAAAAATTCAAGTGGCAAGAAAATCGTGCATAGATGACACTTATAAAGCATGTGAGGAAATGTATGACAAGTGGATGAAGATTAAAGGGATGAAGGGACAAGTGTAAGGTATTGAGTTAGTGATCAAATAATCAAATTATAATAAATGTAAATTAAATAAATAAAAACCTAAGAAAAAACTCACACCACTCATTTGGTCAAACCCACCTAACTTGGACATTTCCCCTCTTCATCTCTTGGTCTCATTTCTCTCCTCTCACTTGAGCTCTCTCTTCTCTCATTCTCTCATTTTTGTCTCTTACAAGCTCTCTCACTCTCACTCACGCATCTTCTCTTTGGATTCTCTCATCTCCCACGCGCTCAACTCTTTCATCTTACCTATATCTCACGGTAATCTCACCTTTCTCAATCACCTCTCTCTCTCGGTTCTCTCCTTCCCTCTAGCTCACAGGTTTCACTTTTTTTCTCACTCAATCTTTCGGTTTTGAAGGAAGCTATCAAGAATCTAAGAGGCTAGCTTCAAAGCAAGGAGTTTCAAGCAAGAAATCAAGTAAATCAAGTGAAGCAAGTCAAGGGTGACTCACGACCAAGCAAAGGAAGTGAAGGTTGAACCTTATGCAAGGGTTAATGATGGTGTTCTTGAAGAAAGGAGACACATTTAGGAAGGTGGAAGTCATTTAGAAAGTGTTTCTAACAATTTCAGAAGGTAAGTTTTAATTTTCAAGAAATTTTGTTAAGTTTTCGAAAGGATTTTGTAAAAGTATATTTGAGTTTTAGGATTTATAACCTCATTAGTATGAAAGTTGTTTGTGAATGAATTTGATGTGAGATTGATTTCGAAAATGGATATGTATGTGGGTATAGATTTGGCTATTAATGGGTGTTATGGATTGATTGGATTTTTGATGATTTTGTTATATTTCGAATGTATTTTGCATGAGTTTGGTGTGTTTTGAATGAGTTTAATGCTTTGAAATGATGATTTTTGGGTGTTTACATATTCGGCCATTAAGGGGTATTTTGGTCATATAAAAATTATTTCGATTTGTTAACGTGATTTTAGGGAACTTTTGGATGTTAGAATTAGTATGAAAATTAAAAAAGAAATTATTGGATATTAATTGATCACTTCGCGATTTAATGTATTGTAATCGCTCGGAAATGATATTTAGTAATTGTAAATGAGATTTGTGTTGATTCTTGATTTGTTCGAATGTAAATTGATGTAAAAACATAAAAAGAATTATGATAAGGTCATGTATTAAATTCAGTCAAGTGAGGAAGTGTTGGTTCGAAATTACCGTTTAAATTCGTTCACATGAATTTAATCTTGAATTAAAGTATTTATAACGTTTAAATAATTACAATTACGAACGAATGTTAAACGCGAGTAATCGAAGTTAAACAGATTAAAATAGGGTGATTCGAGATATTTGATTGGTTAAGTATTTCATTGAATGATACATAAATTTATATTCGTATGAATTATGTTAGTTGTAGCGTGGTCTGAAAATAGATTGCGGAAATGTGTAGATTTTTTGGAGGCAAGATAAAATATCCCGTTAGTTAGAGGTAAATAGCGAGCTAGGAATCCAGGTGAGTGTCTTAATAAAAATGTTTTGAATTGTTATTATTTCTATTCATAGTGGATTTATATGTTAATATATATATTCATGTTGTTGTGGATTGTAAATTGATTTTTATACGATAAATAAATTTTTCGTACGAGAACCAAATTGTATGAATTTTTAAAGTTTGCATGAAATGTGAGTTTTAAAACGAAAAGCAAACATTTAAAATGTTTATAGCATATGGTATGTCTGTCGTTATTTTCGGTATTGGTAGAGTATCCTTAAGCGATGTGTGATCCCGCTTGGGAGACGATGTAGGATTCCGCTCCCTTCAGGGTATATTATAAGCTAACTTACTACCTGAGACGATGTAGGACTCCGCTCCGTAGCGATGTAGGATTCCGTTAGTTAATACCGGACACGTATGGCCTGCAATACAGGATTCTGCTCCGTCATACTGTATGGCCTGAGACGATGTAGGATTCCGCTCCGTCATACCTTTATTTTATAATACCATATGTAATAAAAATGACAGTAATTGGTCTGTTTTATGTAAAAGTTTTTCGAAAATATAAATTGTCATTACTGATATGTTTTAATAACAAGAAAAGTGAATGAAAGTGTGTGAAATATTGTGTTACTCACATTTCGTTATTTGAAAAGCATTTAAAAGAAAATGTTGATATTAGCAAGATTGCTTTTCAATCTATTATTTCAAATGCAATTTATAATACATATGTTGTTGTAAATGATTATTCATGCTTTATATTATATATGATTTTCAAATTATTTAATTAAATTTTTACAGTATGATTTTAGTTACGAAATGAATTTACCAAAATATTTTTAGGGAGGAAACTCTTGAAATGGTTTGAATAGAAATATCTGACACTCACTGAACTTATTTCGCTCACCTTTAGTTCTTTGTTTTTAAATAAAAATCTCTCCGGATTCGGTACAGGTGCAGACGTTCAGACAACGGGGACTTAACAGAAGGAGTAGACATATTTTTCATCTGGCGCAGTTGTGACTTTTGTTTGTTCATGTATGAAATTATGTTTTAAAGCATGAGAATTGTTTCATATGTAAATATAAATATCACTTTTGAAATTGTATATGTACATATATTCATGCATATAATATTTCAAAGTTGAAATTATTTTGAACCAATGCATGCTTGAGATTGTTTGTGATTTGTGAAAAAGGGGTCTGAGACCCAGTATTTAAGAAATGAATTATTTTAAAGTGTACAAGTCTTTTAAATGTGATTTTACAGAGTTACATTTTTAGAAAAACAGTCATTGTGTTATCAAAATTTTTACAAAATTCTATTTATAAATATAAATTTTAAATTAAAAAGTTCCCACCCAAATTTTGCTGGCAAACAAACTTTAAAAAGGGATTTGAAAGGGATTTTCAGAATATAATTTTAAAAAAGCTTAGCTTCACGAGAGTTTTTCGACCGTAGGGGATCTCGACTGGAAGGCTACCTACCATGGGGTGCCAGATGAGTTGCCTTAAGAATAGGAGTCGGGGCTTGTCATATATATATATATATATATATTTATGGTTAATGTCAAACGCATCTACAATGAGAGATTTTTTCGTTTTACTGGAAGAGTAAATATTTCTCAATATCGAAAGAAGAAAAAGCGCGTAATTATTATCTCAATATCATGAGACGAAAAAGCTATTAAGATAGAAGCACCCATATAGAACAAATATATGTGTAATATTATTAAAATGAATTTTTCAAGATTAAATAATTACATGTGAAAAATAAGTATGGTGAGAATCGAACATATATGATAAATATACAATAAAATATACTAATCATTTAAATTATAAGAGCCACTTATTATATTAAATGGTACGAACCTATATTGTTATAGGAGTATATAATGTACTAAGGTCCTACGTTTGTATCCAAGTGTTTGGACAGTTGTTTCTCTACATTAGAAGGGAGGATTTTGCTTTTTTGTGTTTGGTGATGCGGGCTATTTGGTCCACTCGTAATTTGCTTGTGCATAATAGGAAATCAAGACTAAGGGTATGTTTGTTTTTCATATTCTAAGACTAAAGATTACAATGGGTCGGATTGAAGTCGGATCGGTCCTCCTAAACCCAATCTATGATCTTAATGGATCGTCATTTTTGACCATAAATTCGAACCTATTTGGGGTGATCGATCTCAAATCCGATTTGCTTTGACACGATTCAATTTTTAATAAAAAATTTATATTAAAGGCAAATATTCAAACAATAAATAAACATTAAAACTTAAATTAATTCAATTTTTACTTCAATTTATCATCATATTTAAGTAATATCAATATAAAATTGATGCCTTTAATATATATACAAAGTTTATAAAAAAATATAAATTCATTAAATACAAACACCAAAATAATAACTATCATATAATAAAGTTTCGTTACATACATCAAAATAATACTTAATAAATATCAAAGTTTAAAATAATATTTAAAAATAAACTATAATAATAATAATAATAATAATAATAATAATAATAATGGGCACATCATGAGAATGAAAATGATGATTGTTTTTCAAAATATTGTTCATAGAAAGATTAAAAAATATATATATAAAAAAAAAAAAAAAAAAACCCCAAACACACACGCACAGAGACAGAGATGACCTCGAAGAGTGTAGCATGTTAGACGATCGCCAAAACATGTGCTTAGGAAAGTTTTAAAATCTATGAAATATTTACTGGGTCACCATGATAAATAATATTATTAAAAAATAATTGACCACACAGCCTAAAATCCGTTGTAGTCTAGTCGGTTAGGATATTCGGCTCTCACCCGAAAGACCCGGGTTCGATTCCCGGCAACGGAATTTAGCTATGTCAATTTTTGGCCGGAAAATAAAATATTTCTTTCGCACACTCTTGCATCCACTTCTAGGGCTTTATATAAATTGTCATGGAGGTTTTATAGTTTTGTGTAAGTAACAGACAAACAACGAACTCCTCCATTGCTCTCCTTGGAAGCTCTCGTCACTCAATCAACAAAACATGGGCAAGAAGAAGAAATTCATCGACAAGAAAAAGGCCGCCACCTTCCAATTACTCGCCCGTGATTCCTCCGATCCCAATTTCGACGATGCGCCGGGCAACGACCGCGTCTTCGTCCGAGTCGACAACAGTGCCTACTCAGTCGACACCTTTTTCGACAAAAATAACGAAGAATCCGATTCGATATTCGCCGACGCCCCCAACGACGAAGACGGCGGCGAGGAAGACGGCCTAGGACGACCTAGTGGCTCTTCCTTGCCGGACCACGTGAGGACAGAGATTTTGGAGCTAGGGTTTCCAGATGACGGCTACAATTATTTGGCTCATTTGAGAGAAATCAAAAACACTGGTGGCGGCTCCGCTTTTTATCACAACCCTAAGTTCAGGCTCGATGAGCTGCCACGTGATGTCAAGGTTAGTTTGTGTTTTTCGAATTCAAAAAGTTGATTATTGATAACTGAGACAACAGTTGTTTTTGTTTTCGTAGGCATATGATGCTTCGCGAGTGAAAGTTAAAGAAGTGAAAAGTGATGCCAATGAGAGGTCGATATATAGTGTTGCGTCGAACTCTGTTGGCGTTAAGGTTCAGAGAGCGGTTGATCCTGAAGTGGCTGCGTTGCTTGACGACACTGATTTGTCTCGGTTTGGTTCTGACGTTGAGGATTTGGAGGAGGATTTTATTGTTCGAGCAAATTGTGTGGAGGATGCTGATGAGAAGTTTGATTCAGCTGAGGACGCTGAAGATGATGAATATGTTGGTTTTGGCAATCGAAAAAACGATCAAGCTGTGGAAACAGGGCATGTTTGTGTTTCTGATAAGCTACGTGCTCGTCGCCCTCTGGATGAGCAATTTGATATGGTGAGATTGTCAAATACAGTTACTTATCATTGTAAAGGTTAAAAGATACGTCAATTTTGGACTAATAGCTTGTACAATTAGTTTGGAAGATAAGTTGAGTTCTTTCATTGTCTCTCTTTATTGATTATAGGTAACATCTACTTTTAGAGACTTGTAATTTTATTCATGGGATAGGAAATAAACCAATAATGTATCAAATAAACAAATTGAATGGTTTTTTGAGATTAAGTGCAAATAAGATTCATAATTTAATACTCTATTCCTCCTTATAGCTTAGTGTGTACCCTTGGCTGGTCGGCATGTAGACCAACCTTTTGATCCTAGAATGTACAAGTAGAAGGTGTTTGTTGAAATGGGTTAATGATTTTCAGGGCCATACCTGGAAAAACGTCTGCCACTTGTCGATTTGACTGAACCAATTTTGTATTTTTTGCCCATTTTCCTAGTGTAATTGAAGTTAATCTCGTAGTGTTTTATTTAATACAGCTCGAACGTCAAGAATATGGCACTGATAGTGACGATGATTATGATGGTTATATTGCTGAAGAAGAAGAAACTCTGGCAGATAAGCTGAAAAGTTTGCTTAAAGACAATGTGGCAGATGACTTGGACCTTGACAATGAATATAGAGTTCCGGCAGATGTATTGCATGCTAAAGAGACACCAAAAAGTAACGAACAACTGGAATCTGCAGCTGATGTTATTCGTCGCTGTGTGGAATATGCTGAGAAGTACGAAAATGAAAATGAAGATGATCAGGTACTTATTGTGCAGGAAAGTAGTGACGAATCAGAAGAGTGGGATTGTGAGACCATCGTTTCTACATATTCAAATCTTGACAACCACCCTGGGAAAATTGGAGCTCCGGAAATAGCAAGAAAGAAGAAGTTGGCTCAAACAATGTCTGGAGCCTTAAATGCAAGTAATCATGTCATAGCCCTTCGAGGAAAAGAGAAGCTTCCTGTAGATTTTCTGCCCCGTACTAGAAAATCTTCTACTGAAAAAGTGAAGGATATCAATGAGTTGAAATCTGAACAGCTGAAGAGGAAACAGCATGGCCAAGAATCAAAAGAGGAGAAGAAAGAACGGAAGGTATCTGATTGTTACCAGATCTAGATATTTCTCTGTGCCTGCGTGCATGCAACATTCCTTAGCAAGCCTTTGATTGTGCAATGCTTATGTCTGTTGTTGTCTAGGTGTTCCTTGCTAAATGCTTTGAAATGTTGTTTATAGGTTTATAGTGCTTTATCCATGCGCCTTGATCATAATCTGATGTTGACATTAATATACCATCTGCAGGCTACTGTGAAAGAGGAGCGACGTGAAGCTCGCCGAGCAAAAAAAGAAATGAAGGGCCTATACCGCTGCGAAGCACAGCGTGCTCAAAAAGTTGCTGCTATATGTGGTCCATCTTCCATTCGTTTGATGTAAGGATTTTGATCGCCAAATGCTTACAGCTGATTTTTTAGAAATTTAATATTTTAAATTCATTTTTATGTGAAAGGTAACCCAAATCCTCATCTAAACTAAGATATGTTAGCTTCAAAGAAATAAATGACACTGTATGAAGGCATGTGGAAGGCTGATAATCATGGAATTATTTTTTTGGTTAACCAAGTGTATTCTTATGCAAATGATTTGGAGACTTTTGTCAGTAACATCCTAGGAGAATAAAGATTATCTTACTGTTGTACCCTGGCCTTAACTAAATATGTACTTCAGTTGCTTGGAAAATTAGTGGTCCAGTCTCTGCTTTAAGTAGGACTATGGACTTTGGAATTAAAGGGACAGTCAAATATCCCTTTGTGAACCTTGCTTTTAGCATTGTAGTTTTACCAATACTATTTAATTGAAGCCAGTTGATAGTGAAATTGATGTTATTTTTTTCTGAAATAGGTAAGAGTGATATTTTTGCTTTGAGGCAGCATGATCTTCCAAGCAAGTTTTCTTCCGTGTTGCTGAATCCTACAAAATTACATCGTTATCGGCTTGATCTTATACAATGTCTGATTGGTTAAGGCTCTATATACTTGTCTTTGACGGCCATCCAGTGTGTAACACAACTTGCCGGAAGTTGATTTTTTGTGGTTGAGATTTGAAATTAGTTATATCGTATGAGGGATGTTATTATTATTATTTTTTATGTTATTATGATGTAGTTTTGGATTGTTAAAGACTCACAGTGGATGATTGACGTGAAATCAGTGTAGGCAATGTAGCATATGGTCTTTTTGGTTGAAACATATGGATAAAACTATTCAAACGATCGCAGATATTAGTTTAAAATTGTTTGTTTCCCCTGTTTGCTATTCCTTCCAATGAGAAGGTATCTCTGTCGTAATTTTGAGGCGACTTGCTTTGGAGGTTATTTGTAAAATAGGTCTTAAGTATTTGAGCTCACATGTAACATAATATGCCTGAAATTGTGAGTCAAAAAAGATAACTAAGAACTGCTAGTTCTTTGGAAACTCTTAAAGAGTTTAGAACCAGATGTTCAACTTATTGACACGATATTTCAACTCGTGGTTCTGATCATTAAGATCTTAACAAGCTTCTTGTGAAACAGATTACTAATGGATACTTGTCATTGCGGAATCTCTTACTCATACGTACACTCAAAAGATGGAGCCTAGGGTTTAGTTGATTGAAAAAATCCCTTTTCCCTGGAGGAAGCTCATAGTTTATTATTTTTGTTGTGGTAACAGATTGAAACAGACTGCCTAGAGCTTCAATACACAATGACTTTCTAATCAGCAGAAACTGCATAAAAATTAAAATTTTGCTCCAAGCAATATCAAAATAGAAGCTGTTAAAATTCATTAGTACTACATATAAATTATAAGAGGGCATAGTATCATATAACACATTAGCCGTTAATACATATAAATATAAGAAGGCATCATATCGTATAACCCATTAGCACTTAATACATAGAAATATATGAAGGCATAGTTTCGAACAACGCATTAGCGTACAGACAACACTAATTTGTCTAAGGAAATGGACTAGTTCTGGAGAAAGAGCAATCCTTGTGAAACAAACTTGGAGAAGATTTCTCTGGATGGGGAACAGGGGCATGATTGCTTCCACCATATGTTGGTGCTGGATTCCATTCCCCATAGTCTTCTTCAACAGCATTTTGAACCTGGTAGAAGTCTCTGCCTTCCTGCTTCCAGCTCTCGTGTCGATGAGAATCAAGTGAATTTGTTAGCGAATTCGAAAACGATGATGAAGAAGAAGAGGATTCTGTTGCTAACAAGGGCGTCAGTGTCAATATAATCAACAACATCATGCATACAATGTGCACGACTGACCCCCCAGTTGAACTTGACATGCTTATATTGTGCATTATGGAATTCCTTCTGTCATACATTTGATATAATTTTTGAAAACACCCTCGAAATTTAAGTCCTGTGAATCTGTGATTTGTTTAACAACTAATTCCACATCGAATCTTAATTATGTTTAGTTTATGATAACTGGAGTTAAATTTATTTTGTGCTAGCTACAAGTGCTTGAATGAAATACTTCTATCCTTATTCACACATAATAGATGATATGTCATGGTTTCTTCATGTATTTCAGTAGAAACAAACTTCACTATCTGGATTCCAACAAAACAGAGGGTCCATTTTTTATTCCTTGTATCCATCAATGCTTCTCTGTTAAGCATTAAAATAGGTGAGAGTAAAACATATCTAACTGATTATTCTGCAGTTAGAGATCTAATGACTAGCCTTGCCTTGACAAATAAGGGCCTATCCCACAAACCCAAATATATATATGCATAAAATACAATATTAAGTTCACATTTTAACCCATTTAAAATATTCATTAATAAATGAAGGTTACCTCAAAAAAAAAAAATAAATAAATAAAGGTAATTCAATAGCAAGTTTTTCATTTTCACATTGATGAGAATATGTATTTGAATTAATAGGAAAGAATCAACATAAATTAAAAGAAGTCAAATGTGGCTGATAAGAAAGAATCAATCTCTCTCTTAAATAAAAAAAAAGAAAGTTAAATATCAATTCTTAATTATAGGAGTAATTTATTGTATATGATTTACTCATCAATCTATTTCTTTAGACATAAATATCAGATGATTTATTTCCTTTACAACTTTGTTTGTGTATTTATATATATAACAGTGTTGCAAAATAATAGGGTACATCTTTCCACCCTTTCTTTTCTTAAATTCTATACAAATCATGTCTAGTAATCCGGTATTTTCTTTATGAACAAAAACTGAAAAAGCATTCGGTAGATGGATTGTACAAATAACCTGGCTTTGGCCTAACTCTAAATATTTGTGGTTTTATGATATTGCTTGAGAAGAAAGTACACGTACCATTGTTACAACAAAAAAGAAATAAAAAAGTGAACATATATTATTGACTGTGAAAAGGAGAAGCTGGTGGGAGTAATGATGATAAGAAAAAAAAAAAAAAAGATATTGCCTTTCTAATAATTACACTAGTAGTTTCTAGTTACCAATAATCATGTGATGCATCTGCTCAATTGACCTTAATCTACAAGTTTGACATCATTTAATTTGCGCTTTAACCAATTTAAAGTGCTTAGAGCGTCGTACAAAGCAAACTTTCGATCAATCGATTGCGGAAGTGATTATTTCACTAGCAGCTAATTTGTCGTTGATATCTGACCATCATTATCAGTTTTGTGATGGGCCTAATCTACTAATTTTTCAGGTTATCATATCACAAACTGAGGGGCCCACTATACATCCACATCGAATTTAAGTTATCATATCTCAAACTGATTGGGCCCACTTTACATCCAAATCGAACTTAATATAATAAAGAGGATTCGAACCCGAGTTCTCAGTTGGGCGCCCAGCATCCTGTCCATCTAATATAGAAAGGGAAAAAAATATGTTTCCCTTACTTGGATTCGAACCCGGATCGCTCGGGTGAGAGCCGAGTATCCTAACCAGCTAAACTAATTGTTGTAAGATCTTATGTGTACCATATTGCATTTTAACAACATTATTTGAATTTTGGCCGGCACACTTTCCCTTTTTTTTTTTTTTTTGGATAATTGGGATTGGTTTAAAAAATTATTGGAATTAATCGGAATGGAACACTAATAACATAATTTAGAGAACTACTCTCATGCGAGAATGATCAACCTACATAAAAGTAGATAGTTTGCTTACACAAATTAGTGGGAAAAACTTTCCCAAATTTATTTTTTAAGAACATTGTAAATTTAAATATAATAGCTGTATATATGAAAACAAAAATTTAAGGATTTTTGATTGATAATATGTTTTATGCTTTAACTCTAATTAATATTAGAAATATTAGAAGCCTAGGTTGAATCATAAGAGAATCCGAAATCTAATAATGTAGGAGACCGGTATTGTGTGACTTTGTGCCCAAACTTTTTAACTGGACTACTACTAAACAATAGAAAGAGACAGAAAATAAGATAAAATTTGCAGCTATTTTCGTGTGGTCATTTTTGTTCTCTTAGCTTGACTGGTAAAAGTGTATCTACAAAGATTTGATTTCTCCAATAAAATATACTATGGATAATCCATATCTCACACACTAACAAAAAAATAAGTATTAAATATTTTTGAAAATCTCATTTAAAAAACAAAAATGAAAATGGAAGGGCTGTGAACAACTATTGTAACACTTTTGGCCTAAAAATCCGGCTGGATTTCCAAATTCCTCGTTCTTTCTGTCAAATCTGTATAAAGATAATGACATTGATTAAACAGCTTATACACAGTAACATCAATTGTACGCACGTGCGTCACTCATTTGTGGCAACCCAAAAAAATTAAAAAATAGTCATACTTGTGTTGTGTCTCATGCTGCCAATTTTACAAACAAGAGTGAGGTCGTAAGTGCTTGTGTGATCCAAGCAACGTAATTTTGCTACTCTTACATTTCAATTGTAGCAATTTACTGTTAAGTCGATAGTCTATATAATTAAGAGAAGAATGTCTTTTTTCTTGTTAGAATCTGATGGCGTATCACAGTAATGATCATGACAATGTAGACAGACCTCTTTGCTTGTCTGAAATTCTCTACAGGCTTCTGGGTGGCCATCAACAACCAATATTGATTAATATGTTCCCCAAAAGTAAACAGTTTGCTTGAAAGTAGTGACAAACCATGACAGCTTAACTTCCAAATAGATTTAAAATACTAATGAACTAGTCATATATAGAGATAGACATTAGCTCTTCTCTCTACAGTTAGGGACTGACCAACATGATGGTTTTCCTGACTATTGATTTGCAACAATATAAATGCCACTAAGACTTCAAATTATCAATTGTGCCTACTTTTTGGTAATAAATTTTCCTTGTTTTGAGACTTTAAATCTAAGACCATCTGTTACTTATCTTGAAATCTTGCAAGAACTCAGTTTACCGATAAAACTCTGTTTGGCATAAGGAATTGAAATGAAATAGTATGGAATGAAATGGATTTGACTAGAATGAAATGGATTAAATTTGATTGGATCGAAATGAAAAATCATTGTCTCATATTTGGTAGAACTTGAAATTAGATTAAAAATTATATCATATCAATTTGGTGTAAGTTGGATCTGAATTAAAATAAAATTAATTTAAATATTTTATTATATAAAATTACTTTTATAAAAAATCTGAAAAAAATAAAAAACAACCATTGAACCTAGTGTCTTTAGCATCATCAACTCATAGTTTATCAATATTATCAATCAAATTCATCAACATCACCATCTCTCATAACAACAACATCATCAACATTAAAACATGAACAAAAAAAAAAACAGAACAGGGGTTCTGATCGTACCCAGTCTAGGTTTATCATCGAACCTAGAACTATCTAGTTCTGGGTTCGATGAACTCAAAAACATAGAATCCACAATTCACAATCATTTTAAAAAAAAAAAAGGAAAAAAAAAAAAGAAAGAAGGTGAGATGAAAAAAAAAATTGAAGATGGTAAATCTTGTTGTTGCTAGTTCGTCTAGATAAAACAGGAGATGAGGGAAGTGAAGAGTGGTTTGTGGTGGTGGTGTGGGGTCGGCATGGTGGAGATGAGAGAGAGATAGAGTTTGTAAAGAGAGACAAAGAGGATGAAATGAAAAAATAAAAAATAAAAAGAAAAAAAAAGGGAATCCCATAAACTTGGAAAATGACAAAGACATTTATGGAAACCAAGAAGCAAGTCTAATGATCCTTTGAGCATCAATGGAGGGCCTATGAGAAGAGCTAAAGCTAAAAGGATAAACCTAATGATCTCTTGAGCATCAATGGAGGGCCTATAATAAGAGCTAAAGCTAAAAGGATACGGGAGATTTTAAATGGGTTGATTCAAAAGATTTTGACCAAGAGTCTTGCACAACAAAGGTTGTACAACATGGAAAAAACACCAAGGTTTCAAAACATGATCCAAGCTCAAGATCAAGTCCGAGATCATAAATATTAAAAGCTTGAGTGGCTATTCAAAGATAAATTGGACTGGTTTCATTTGTTTGTATTAATTTGAGCCTAATTTATTTTGTGGGTTGGTTTTACTTAAGTTAGTTTGTTTAATTAGTTTGTTAAATATCAAACTTTGATATCATTGGGTTTTAATTTGTTTTATTTCATGTTGGGTCATTAGTTTATATACTAGGTTGTCAAATTAAATTATTTTAAGTTCAAACTTAGCTACTTTAAACCCAAGTGGAGTGTATTAAGGGGCTAGGACGTCTATACAAGAATTAGAAGCTTGGGTTTCATTTATTTTGCCTATAAAAGACTATGTAAACTTCAAAACCGAGATTAGACATTTTTTAATATAAAATTTCAATTTTCTTTTTGTTCTTGAAGAACTTTGAGAATTTATCAAGATTTAATTCTTGAGTTAACAACTTGACTTATCTCCTTCATTTTTCGCTTGTTCTTGGAAATAATGTCTTTATTATCTTGGTTCGTAGTTCACAAATCATTGGGTCAAGGTATCTTCTTTTTATTTTTTGTATTGTTCCCAAATTAAACTTTCTTGGGGTTGTTGATTCAATTGTTTGTAGACGTTATATCGTTATATATCGGGTTCGCATCAGACATGATTCAGCTTCGGATTTCATCTCCCAAGTTGAGTGGGAATAGATGTGGGTTTAGGAATGAAAAATCCATTCTCTTCCCTCCCTCAAACATGAGTCAAACATGGAATGTGTGAGGATGGGAAAGATGGTAAAAAAATAAATTCCAATCCCATCCCATTTCCCATGCACCAAACATTGTCTAAGAGAATTTGCAATGCTTGGTAAAATAAGTTTGCCAAACTGTTTGAACAGTGCTATATCTAAACCAATTCCTTCTTCAGATTTCTCAAATAATCATATTGATTGTCCTTCACAAAACTGCTTCCAGTGGCAGAAAAATTCCTCATCAAATTATGAGAAACAGAAAAGGCCAACATATTCATCAACATCATCACCTGAAAGATGTTATACCTCATGCGAAATGCGATATGACAAAAGGGTAATAGGAAAAAATCAGCTTCAAATTTAGGACTTCAAATGCAAAAATAATATGAAGCTTTGTAATATCACTCAAAGTAGCCTCATACTAATAAAAGACACTAATGATTGTTACAAATAAAGACAAAGGATTTGGGGGCGTCGGAACTGCAATGGAAAACAAAATGATAAATGAAATATACACCATGTCAAAGAATTTCTACAAAAGTTGTGTCATGAAATACAAGAATATCAGAGCCAACACTTGAACGATTTATTATACAAGGGCATGGAAACCCACTAAACACATTCATGAGCTATATATTTCACACTGGAAAACTAAAAAAGAAAAAGATAATCCAATAATACATGATCGACAAAAAAACTTGCAGTCAACTAACTATGGGTCATTATGGGATTGCAAAGAAAAGCAAATACACTTATCTTTTACTGCCTCCGACTCACTCCCATACTCTTTGAATTTGTATTCTTCCTGCTTAAAGGAGGGTGGCACCTTTCCCTCACTGTAGCATTGATTGCATAAACTGAAATGAGCTTTCACCTCCTTGAAACGAGAGCCGATAATTGGGTAGCGGCAAACTGAGCAAACATGTCGTCCATGGCGATTTCTATCTCCAATTTCCAGCTTTACCAGAGTAGACATGATGCCAAATCCCCAATCAGGATCATCAAACATGACAAGAAATTCACTGAAAGGCACCATAGACAAATCTGTTTCTCCATGAACTTCCAGTTCACTGTCCGCGTGAGAAGGAAGATAAATAGACCTTAACATTTTGATGTATGCAACAGCATCAGCTTTCTTCACCTGAGAATTACCCTCATTCACAGGGCGCCACAGAAGTGCATCGTAGGCAACCCTTTTCCGCTTTTCTGGAGAGCCGCTGCAGATGGGAGCAAGAATAGCATAAAACATGCCTAAATCAACCCTGCCTGAGCCTGTTTCATCCAAAACAGAAAGTATCCTCTCATTTATTGCTTTGACAGCCCCTTGGAAAGTTTCAGGCTTTAGGAAATTAAGCAACTTGCGAAGAATTTCCTCCAAATTAGGTTTTCGGATGGATTTCTGAGGACCCCCACCACCAGAATAAGACACTGGTACATCATTTTCCCTCATTTCTTTCTTCAACAGCTCCACATCACAACGACTCAACCTAGTGATTTTTTGAAAAGCCCTGATTTGAAGAGCATTAGCCAAGTCCTGTCTAAGTGTAGTCTTATCACCGGATGCCTTAAATTTTGAGGGTTCCACAATTACAAAAGCCCCATCCCCATTACTACCATTTGGCTTAACTTTCTTCTTCTGCAACTGCTTCATGTGTGATACCGCGTCATGCAATTCAACCCTATTCGTCATTTTCAAAGCTTCCTTCAAAGCTTTCTTAGCATCCTCAGTTTCTCCAGCCCCCAACAAGGACACAGCCTTATTAAGCTGTGCCCTCCAATGGTTCGGCCAAAGAGCCAAAACCCTAATATACATCTCAGAAGCTCTCGGAAACCTACCCAAGTCCATATAAAGCCCACCTAAATTATACAAAGCATCTACATGACCCGGTTTCAAATCAATAGCTTTCTGAAACACCTCTATCGCCCTCTCATCCTCACCCATAGCATGCAAAGCCGATGCCAAATCACAATGCGCATCAGCATAATCAGGTTTCATAAAAATAGCCTCTTCTAATGCCTTAACAGCTGCCCTATACTCTCCCACCCCAAAAAGTGCACTACCCAAAAGCTTCAACGCCCTAAAATGCGTGGGACATAAAATTGCAGCTTCTCTATAATACTCACAAGCACTTAAAACCATACCTTCACCTTCCAACGCGATCCCGAGATTCACATAAATCTGGGGAAGCAAGTAGGCCCATTGATTCCCACCAGTCTCCGCAGCCTCCAACGCTAACAAGAACTCCTCTTTCGCCTCCCTATACTTGCCAAGAACATAATAACAATTCCCAGCTCGAAAATGTGGCCTCACGTCCATTGGTTGCAACTCACAAGCTCTCCTAAAACTAACAAGTGCTTCTTTGAACAACTGATGCTCATACAAAACCCTACCAATCGCCATATGCCCATCAAAAGCCTCCTCTCTAGACCGCGCCCCGTCCGCTCTGTTCCTCAAAGCCCCCAATTCTTTTATAAAAACCGCATAATCATGCCCTGACTCTTCCCAAAATACCCTCTTCTCTGCCAACTCAGCTGACGGACCCAACTCTCTGGACCAACCCGCATCCGAATAGGCATCAAAGTTGTCAGCTTTCAATTTTGCATCTTTCGCTTGCTTGGATTTCAACCTCTTCACAAGAATCTCCAAATCATCCACAATCTTCCACGTGTCATCGAAAACAATCCCGTGGTTCGGCGAAACCGCCCAAGCCGCCGTCCTCTGCTTCTTCTGCGAATCAATCGCTCTCTCGTCAACAATCGACGAAGACGACGCCTCAGACACCACCGACACCCCCTTGTTCTCCTCCAAATTCAGCTCCAGACCAAGCGCGTCGAAGTCACGGTCCACGTCGCCGGCGCCGTCGTCGTAGGTCCGTAACAACCCGTCGTAAGTTAAACCCTTCTCGCCGTCGATGAACTCGCCGTAGGTCCGAAAAACCTCGTCGAGAATGGCGTTGATTTGCTCGTCACTGAATTTGACTCTAGGGTTTACGGCCACCACAAGAGCAGCCATTTCTTCTCTGTTGAGACCCCCATCACGGTTCGCGTCGAATTGCTGGAAAATCCTCTTCACCTTCTCTGATCTGCTCCCTCTAGTAGTCATTTTTTTCTTCTAATTAGGGTTTCAACTAAAACAAATCAAAAAACAAAAAACTTTGGACAACAGAGGAACAGGAGTAGATAAAATGATAAAGAAAATTAAAGAAAAAAAATTAAAAAAGATCTCCCCCCAAAAAGATTTAAATTTCTAAGTTTCTAAGCTAGAAAACCCTTATTTATCTTGGCTTGTTTAATTGTTTGTTGATGGTGTTGATAATAATGACAACTTTTTTTTTTTTAGATTGGGATTTTTTTTGGGGTTTTGTCTTTTTGGTTTCATTGGATCTGATATGAAGAGAGGCGAAGAGATAAGAGATCCCAAAAGAAGAGGAGAAAGACAACTGTTTTTTTCTTCAGTGTTTCTAATTTTTTCTTTTATTTTTTAAAACCGGCAAAATGAATGAATTGAATCCCATTATTACTCTAGACATAAATTTCTAGAGTAATCCTAAGTTTCCAAATTTTTTGTCCAGACCAAATGAGATCATACCTATCAGACTATTTGAATATAAATTTAAATAAAAATTTTAAAAAATTAACATTACCTAATTTATAAAATTATGATCTTTTGAATATATCTAAATTTTTGTTAAAATATTTGAAAAAATTAATATTATTTAATTTATAGAGCTAATGACTTTTTTAAATATATCAAAATTTATTTTGATTTTTCAAAAGTCTTAATTAAATACATTAGATTTATATGAATTTCAATAAAATTTAAATAAATTTGAATTAAATATGTTTAAATTTATATAAATTTAATAGATTAATTAATAAAATATACCTAAATTTTATATAAATTCTTCAAAAATTTTAATAAAATAATCTTAATCTTTTGAAATCCGTTAACTGTTGACGAATTCTTATATAGAAGATCCTTCTTAGATTTTAATTATTATATTTTTTGGGTTAATTAGTATTTTGTCTCTCTTTTTCTTTCTATTGTCAGTCGGTTGTGGGGCTGTGTAAAGGCCCACAATAAAGCAGTCTCTGGCATTGTATTTATATATATATATATATAGGTCAATAGTTTTTGATTTGG
Organism: Litchi chinensis; assembly: GCA_019925255.1. Taxonomy (NCBI): domain Eukaryota; kingdom Viridiplantae; phylum Streptophyta; class Magnoliopsida; order Sapindales; family Sapindaceae; genus Litchi; species Litchi chinensis. Next base: position 2,943,595 of record CM034468.1, on the reverse strand, counting down.
TTCGTCAAGTGGGGACTTGCACGGGTTGGCAGCTGGTCGCTGGCTCATTTGTTAGAAAAGTCACATGATTTGCCAGCTGGCATTAGCGGGTGCTATTATCTCTTAATATTCTGTACAAAACCAAAATGTGTACATGCATAAAGAAATACACAATTCTATTATCATATGCAATAAACAACAAAACTATAGCTCTAATGGACGCTTTCTGTATATAATTTTTTATAGTTGAAATAAGTTTAAAGATTAATCAGAATCAAATAAGGTTTGACTTTAAGGAATAACTCGAAAAACAATAGGAAATAACTTATATATAAATGATAAGAGAGATCCATATAAGATGAACAAATAACTCATATACTTTTATATGATAAAAGAGAAATTATTTATTTTGAGAGTTAAAACATGAGATAAGAAATTACAGAGGTTAGTGGTGACTCCCATATACCATTACCGCATGTAAAAATGCATTAAATTAACCACATCCACATTAAATCGGTCAATAGACAAACAAGTTTGGCAATCCAACCAAATTATTGAAAATAAAATCTGTCTGTGTTTTCTTCTAAATTATATATATATATATATATAATAGGACGTGATTTTTTTTTTAAAAAATTAATAGAACGAGATTAAATTCAAATAAAAAATCAAAACTATTTATATGTGTTATATATATATATATATATTCGGATTAGACTAAGTATTCAAGCACTCTTACTGCTCACTGGCTGTAAACATGAGTGTAATTAAAATTGTAGTGTTTAAACTTTTGTGGTTGTAAAACATGAAGGATGCTGATTGTGTCCGGAAAATAGCGAACCGCTATGCGAACCAGTTGCAACTATGTCACTCTCGAAGCTCTGTCTCGTTTTCACTTGCACGAACTGTACATGCCCACATGATATGTTATGGGTTCAAGCCACGTGGCCATATTATCAACCGTTTGATTGATATATACTGCAAATCGTCTAAACTGGTATACGCTCGGAAGCTGTTCGACGAAATTCCCCACCAAGATGTTGTAGCGAGGACGACTTTGGTCGCCGCGTATTCTGCGTCCGGCGACATGAAGATGGCTCGCGAGATGTTTAATGGGACTCCTTTGGGTGTGAGAGACACTGTTTTCTACAATGCGATGATCACTGGGTACACGCGCAACAATGATGGTCATGCGGCCGTTGAATTGTTTCGTGAGATGTTGCGTCATGATGTGAGGCCCGATAACTTTACGTTCACGAGTGTTCTAAGCGGGTTGGCGCTTATTGCGGACGATGAAAGGGACTGCATGCAAATGCATTGCGTGGTGGTCAAGTCAGGAACGTGGCTTGTTACTTCGGTGTTGAATGCACTTGTGTCTGTGTATGTCAAGTGCGCGTCTTCGCCTTTTGTTTCATCAGCGTCACTGATGGACGCAGCTAGAAAGGTGTTTGATGAGATGCCAGAGAGAGATGAGTTGTCATGGACGACTATGATTACTGGGTATGTGAGAAACGATGATCTTATTGCAGCCCGCGAGTTTCTTGATGGGATGAGTGAGAAATTGACTGTTGTGTGGAATGCAATGATTTCGGGTTATGTTCATCATGAATTTTATTGGGAAGCGTTGGAAACTTTTAGGAAGATGCTTCAATTGGGAATTCAGCTGGATGGTTTTACATACACAGGTGTTATTAGTGCTTGCGCTAATGCTGGATTGTTTCAGCTTGGAAAGCAGGTGCATGCTTATTTATTGAGAACAGAGATGAAATCTACACTGGACGATTCGTTGTCAGTGAATAATGCGCTTATCTCATTTTATTCGAAATGTGGTAAAATTGATGAGGCGCGAGATGTTTTCAATCAGATGCAAGTGAGAGACCTAGTTTCATGGAATGCAATCTTGTCAGCTTATGTGAGTGCTAGTCGTATTGAGGAAGCTAAGTCTCATTTTAGGAATATGCAGGAGAGAAATCTTCTCACTTGGACTGTGATGATAGCAGGGTTAGCTCAAAATGGGTTTCCGGAGGAGGGTTTGAAGCTGTTTTACAAGATGAAAGTGGAAGGTTTGGAACCTTGTGATTATGCATTTGCAGGAGCAATCACTTCTTGTGCTGTTCTTGGATCGTTGGAGAATGGGCGCCAGCTTCATGCTCAACTTGTTTGGTTAGGTTTTGAGGCCAGCCTCTCAGCTGGAAATGCATTGATAACAATGTATGCAAGATGTGGAGTTGTTGAGGCTGCCAACTGTGTGTTCCATACAATGCCTTCTGTGGATTCAGTATCTTGGAATGCCATGATCGCCGCTCTGGGGCAACATGGACGTGGTGCTCAAGCATTAGAACTTTATGAACAGATGTTGAAGGAAGGGATATTACCGGATCGAATAACTTTTCTCACAATTCTCTCGGCTTGTAATCATGCAGGTTTAGTTGAAGAAGGATGCCGTTATTTTGATTCAATGCGTAAACTTTATGGTATAACTCCAGGTGAAGATCACTATGCCCGTGCTATTGATTTGTTGTGTCGAGCTGGGAGATTCTCAGAAGCAATAAATATGATTGAATCCATGCCTTTCAAACCTGGTGCACCAGTTTGGGAGACCCTTCTTGCTGGCTGTCGAATTCACGGAAACATGGATTTAGGGATTCAAGCAGCAGAAAAACTTTTTGATTTGATTCCACGACATGATGGGACTTACATTCTTTTATCAAATATGTATTCTGCTTTGGGTCGGTGGGATGATGCAGCTAAAGTGCGGAAATTAATGAGGGACCGAGGAATAAAGAAGGAGCCTGGTTGTAGTTGGATAGAGGTAGAAAACAAGGTCCATATATTTTTGGTTGATGACACTGTGCATCCTGAGGTGCAAACAATTTACAATTATCTTGAACAACTGGTACTGGAGCTGAGAAAATTGGGTTATGTCCCGGATACAAAGTTTGTCTTGCATGATATGGAGTCTGACCAAAAGGAATATGCCTTGACTACCCATAGTGAGAAGCTTGCAGTTGTGTTTGGGCTTATGAAACTTCCCCGTGCAGCAACAATTAGGGTTTTCAAGAACCTTAGGATCTGTGGCGACTGCCACAATGCAATCAAGCTCATGTCAAAAGTGGCAGGGAGAGAAATAGTTGTGAGAGATGGAAAGAGGTTTCATCATTTTAGGAATGGTGAATGCTCCTGTGGTGGTTACTGGTAGGTCAAAATTCTGTATATCACTTGGGGATTTACACTCCTGGGCAAATGGTTATGGCGGAGTTTTAAGTGGAGGCTACCATGCATATAACTTCGTATACATATACCCACAGAAGAGTTACAGGACTATACAATACTTAACAAGGATGAAAGAATACTTGTTTCTTTGTTTCTTCAATGGAGAAAATAGAAGATTGAGAAGGGTAAATTTTTCTTATGAATTATAGCAGTTGGATTGGTTTTCTATTTGATAATTGCTAGAGGACCTCATGGTCTACAATTAGGAAGCTCAGATGGATATCTTCAAATTGGGATGTCACCAATCTGGATAAGTATTGTACTCTGCTCTTATTGTTTGCACCTATTGTGTGGTACAAGTTCCTTTTTGACTCTCATACTCATTCCTAAGCTCATTGTTCTGGAGAAATAGTGAAGATTGACAAAGATCAGATGATCCAATATTTTATGCTAACTTAACCACATTGCAGAGTTACACATTTCAATGATTCACAACAACATGCCATCTGCCCTTCTGTACGAGCTGCTTTGATTCACATATGATATATCTTGCATGTTATGATGCAGTCATGCTTAAGCCTCTTAAAGGTTTTCCAAGAACTTTGGCAAGGCTTCAGATAGCAGGTGGTAATACACTCTAATTGAAAGTAGTGAGCAATTTTTGTTTTGATAGGGAAAATTACTGAGTGATGGGATTTAGACAGATGGAGATGTGCGGGGAATCAACTGAAGTATCTGAAGTAACTGCTATTCATCCTTGACACTGAACCTAAACACGGTTGCATAAGTGCCACTTCCATGCAATAACCTTGATTTGGTGTATAATTCGTTAAATCAAATACAACGAACATGACTGCTGCTCCTGACCATTTCTTTTTCACATCTGAGTGGCACTCATTTATTTTTGATAGCTTAATCACTCTCTAGTAGTGTTAGACGATTAAATTTTCTACAAAGTCCTTCATATTATGCCTTTGTTCTTCTTTGTACCACTTGTTAATCTAGGCAATTTAAATTCATTTCTGTATCTTAATGGCTTCTTATAAAGTTTACTTGCACTATAAACAACTACTTCTTCAGGGAATTTTGAATATTATGAATGCTACAGTAGATAGGCAGGGCATTTTCTTTGACTTTTGATAGAATTGCTATAGCATCGAGTCTGGGTTACGAGAAATTAAATGCCTCTGTTGTTATGACATGTTATATTTCTATTCACTCCCATCAAGACTCTGTTAGAGCATGCTGTTGATCCTAGCTTGCTATCATTCAAGTTGATGACAAATAAGTTTAGCTGGAACAGGTTATTCTCAGTTAAGGTACAAGGTTTCTTTAACTTGTCAAGTACTTGCTGGGAATTCATGCAGGCAACACTTTTTGATTATCCCACTCTAAATGCCGGTACTCGGGGGCCTCAATGACAGTTTGTTGCACACAAAAAGGGCCTCAGCTGGAGCGCGTGGATTCAAACAAAGACTATTCACGGAATCTATGCCAGAATGGGAGGGCAAATGATAAGGTGTTGGCAATCATCCCCAGATGATGGGACTATTCAACACCTCATTAAAGTGTGTATTTTAAATGGATGAATTGGAAAATATTTTTTAACTTAATCATCTATCAAGTCATATTTGTGTCATGTAGGAAACATATTATCTTAATATTGATGATATGATAACTTTTTTTTAATCACAATTCATTTTTGTATTGGAGATGCTCTTAGTTTTGTTTGTTGCTTGCTGCTGCCATGCTAGTAAGGTCAGCACGTGTGCCGGAATCTTTTGGTTGTAATTTTGTTATCAAGTGCTTGTTCATGCCAAAACTTAAAAAGACAGCAGCTTCATGTAGACCCAGTTCTCTCACCACTCACATGCAAAATTTTAGGTTGATCTCTTCTGTCTGATGAGGTTTTGTCAGCCAGAGAAATTTTGGTCCCGCTTGTGGAGTCATGGAGTGTAGTGGAGACCATTTCTCTATACAAAAGAGAGAAATTTTAAATAATATAAACATAGTTCATAATATAATTTGTGGATAGACTATGAAGGTGTTAAAGGTTATTTAATGATGAACCCACAAAAGAAAATGATGTTATTGAATAATAATTACATTTGATAGACGTTCAATCAATCAATTAAGATAATTGATATTTCAACAATTAAGGTAATTGACTATTTTTTTTCTTTTTCTTTTTTTTTTTTTTTTTTTTTTTTTTTGTGATAGTCAAACATGGAATGTGTGAGGATGGGAAGGATGGTAAAAAAATAATTTCCAATCCCATCCCATTTCCCATGCACCAAACATTGTCTAAGAGAATTTGCAATGCTTGGTAAAATAAGTTTGGCAAACTGTTTGAACAGTGCTATGTCTAAACCAATTCCTTCTTCAGATTTCTCAAATAATCATATCGATTGTCCTTCACAAAACTGCTTCCAGTGGCAGAAAAATTCCTCATCAAATTATGAGAAACAGAAAAGGCCAACATATTCATCAACATCATCACCTGAAAGATGTTCTACCTCATGCGAAATGCGATATGACAAAAGGGTAATAGGAAAAAATCAGCTTCAAATTTAGGACTTCAAATGCAAAAATAATATAAAGCTTTGTAATATCACTCAAAGTAGCCTCATACTAATAAAAGACACTAATGATTGTTACAAATAAAGACAAAGGATTTGGGGGCGTCGGAACTGCAATGGAAAACAAAATGATAAATGAAATATACACCATGTCAAAGAATTTCTACAAAAGTTGTGTCATGAAACACAAGAATATCAGAGCCAACACTTGAACGATTTATTATACAAGGGCATGGAAACCCACTAAACACATTCATGAGCTATATATTTCACACTGGAAAACTAAAAAAGAAAAAGATAATCCAATAATACATGATCGACAAAAAAACTTGCAGTCAACTAACTACGGGTCATTATGGGATTGCAAAGAAAAGCACATACACTTATCTTTTACTGCCTCCGACTCACTCCCATACTCTTTGAATTTGTATTCTTCCTGCTTAAAGGAGGGTGGCACCTTTCCCTCACTGTAGCATTGATTGCATAAACTGAAATGAGCTTTCACCTCCTTGAAACGAGAGCCGATAATTGGGTAGCGGCAAACTGAGCAAACATGTCGTCCATGGCGATTTCTATCTCCAATTTCCAGCTTTACCAGAGTAGACATGATGCCAAATCCCCAATCAGGATCATCAAACATGACAAGAAATTCGCTGAAAGGCACCATTGACAAATCTGTTTCTCCATGAACTTCCAGTTCACTGTCCACTTGAGAAGGAAGATAAATAGACCTTAACATTTTGATGTATGCAACAGCATCAGCTTTCTTCACCTGAGAATTACCCTCATTCACAGGGCGCCACAGAAGTGCATCGTAGGCAACCCTTTTCCGCTTTTCTGGAGAGCCGCTGCAGATGGGAGCAAGAATAGCATAAAACATGCCTAAATCAACCCTGCCTGAGCCTGTTTCATCCAAAACAGAAAGTATCCTCTCATTTATTGCTTTGACAGCCCCTTGGAAAGTTTCAGGCTTTAGGAAATTAAGCAACTTGCGAAGAATTTCCTCCAAATTAGGTTTTCGGATGGATTTCTGAGGACCCCCACCACCAGAATAAGACACCGGTACATCATTTTCCCTCATTTCTTTCTTCAACAGCTCCACATCACAACGACTCAACCTAGTGATTTTTTGAAAAGCCCTGATTTGAAGAGCATTAGCCAAGTCCTGTCTAAGTGTAGTCTTATCACCGGATGCCTTAAATTTTGAGGGTTCCACAATTACAAAAGCCCCATCCCCATTACTACCATTTGGCTTAACTTTCTTCTTCTGCAACTGCTTCATGTGTGATACCGCGTCATGCAATTCAACCCTATTCGTCATTTTCAAAGCTTCCTTCAAAGCTTTCTTAGCATCCTCAGTTTCTCCAGCCCCCAACAAGGACACAGCCTTATTAAGCTGTGCCCTCCAATGGTTCGGCCAAAGAGCCAAAACCCTAATATACATCTCAGAAGCTCTCGGAAACCTACCCAAGTCCATATAAAGCCCACCTAAATTATACAAAGCATCTACATGACCCGGTTTCAAATCAATAGCTTTCTGAAACACCTCTATCGCCCTCTCATCCTCACCCATAGCATGCAAAGCCGATGCCAAATCACAATGCGCATCAGCATAATCAGGTTTCATAAAAATAGCCTCTTCTAATGCCTTAACAGCTGCCCTATACTCTCCCACCCCAAAAAGTGCACTACCCAAAAGCTTCAACGCCCTAAAATGCGTGGGACATAAAATTGCAGCTTCTCTATAATACTCACAAGCACTTAAAACCATACCTTCACCTTCCAACGCGATCCCGAGATTCACATAAATCTGGGGAAGCAAGTAGGCCCATTGATTCCCACCAGTCTCCGCAGCCTCCAACGCTAACAAGAACTCCTCTTTCGCCTCCCTATACTTGCCAAGAACATAATAACAATTCCCAGCTCGAAAATGTGGCCTCACGTCCATTGGTTGCAACTCACAAGCTCTCCTAAAACTAACAAGTGCTTCTTTGAACAACTGATGCTCATACAAAACCCTACCAATCGCCATATGCCCATCAAAAGCCTCCTCTCTAGACCGCGCCCCGTCCGCTCTGTTCCTCAAAGCCCCCAATTCTTTTATAAAAACCGCATAATCATGCCCTGACTCTTCCCAAAATACCCTCTTCTCTGCCAACTCAGCTGACGGACCCAACTCTCTGGACCAACCCGCATCCGAATAGGCATCAAAGTTGTCAGCTTTCAATTTTGCATCTTTCGCTTGCTTGGATTTCAACCTCTTCACAAGAATCTCCAAATCATCCACAATCTTCCACGTGTCATCGAAAACAATCCCGTGGTTCGGCGAAACCGCCCAAGCCGCCGTCCTCTGCTTCTTCTGCGAATCAATCGCTCTCTCGTCAACAATCGACGAAGACGACGCCTCAGACACCACCGACACCCCCTTGTTCTCCTCCAAATTCAGCTCCAGACCAAGCGCGTCGAAGTCACGGTCCACGTCGCCGGCGCCGTCGTCGTAGGTCCGTAACAACCCGTCGTAAGTTAAACCCTTCTCGCCGTCGATGAACTCGCCGTAGGTCCGAAAAACCTCGTCGAGAATGGCGTTGATTTGCTCGTCACTGAATTTGACTCTAGGGTTTACGGCCACCACAAGAGCAGCCATTTCTTCTCTGTTGAGACCCCCATCACGGTTCGCGTCGAATTGCTGGAAAATCCGCTTCACCTTCTCTGATCTGCTCCCTCTAGTAGTCATTTTTTTCTTCTAATTAGGGTTTCAACTAAAACAAATCAAAAAACAAAAAACTTTGGACAACAGAGGAACAGGAGTAGATAAAATGATAAAGAAAATTAAAGAAAAAAAATTAAAAAAGATCTCCCCCCAAAAAGATTTAAATTTCTAAGTTTCTAAGCTAGAAAACCCTTATTTATCTTGGCTTGTTTAATTGTTTGTTGATGGTGTTGATAATAATGACAACTTTTTTTTTTTTAGATTGGGATTTTTTTTGGGGTTTTGTCTTTTTGGTTTCATTGGATCTGATATGAAGAGAGGCGAAGAGATAAGAGATCCCAAAAGAAGAGGAGAAAGACAACTGTTTTTTTCTTCAGTGTTTCTAATTTTTTCTTTTATTTTTTAAAACCGGCAAAATGAATGAATTGAATCCCATTATTACTCTAGACATAAATTTCTAGAGTAATCCTAAGTTTCCAAATTTTTTGTCCAGACCAAATGAGATCATACCTATCAGACTATTTGAATATAAATTTAAATAAAAAATTTTAAAAAATTAACATTACCTAATTTATAAAATTATGAATCTTTTGAATATATCTAAATTTTTGTTAAAATATTTGAAAAAATTAATATTATTTAATTTATAGAGCTAATGACTTTTTTAAATATATCAAAATTTATTTTGATTTTTCAAAAGTCTTAATTAAATACATTAGATTTATATGAATTTCAATAAAATTTAAATAAATTTGAATTAAATATGTTTAAATTTATATAAATTTTAATAGATTAATTAATAAAATATACCTAAATTTTATATAAATTCTTCAAAAATTTTAATAAAATAATCTTAATCTTTTAAAATCCGTTAACTGTTGGCGAATTCTTATATAGAAGATCCTTCTTAGATTTTAATTATTATATTTTTTGGGTTAATTAGTATTTTGTCTCTCTTTTTCTTTCTATTGTCAGTCGGTTGTGGGGCTGTGAAAGGCCCACAATAAAGCAGTCTCTGGCATTGTATTTATATATATATATATATAGGTCAATAGTTTTTGATTTGGTTCGTCAAGTGGGGACTTGCACGGGTTGGCAGCTGGTCGCTGGCTCATTTGTTAGAAAAGTCACATGATTTGCCAGCTGGCATTAGCGGGTGCTATTATCTCTTAATATTCTGTACAAAACCAAAATGTGTACATGCATAAAGAAATACACAATTCTATTATCATATGCAATAAACAACAAAACTATAGCTCTAATGGACGCTTTCTGTATATAATTTTTTATAGTTGAAATAAGTTTAAAGATTAATCAGAATCAAATAAGGTTTGACTTTAAGGAATAACTCGAAAAACAATAGGAAATAACTTATATATAAATGATAAGAGAGATCCATATAAGATGAACAAATAACTCATATACTTTTATATGATAAAAGAGAAATTATTTATTTTGAGAGTTAAAACATGAGATAAGAAATTACAGAGGTTAGTGGTGACTCCCATATACCATTACCGCATGTAAAAATGCATTAAATTAACCACATCCACATTAAATCGGTCAATAGACAAACAAGTTTGGCAATCCAACCAAATTATTGAAAATAAAATCTGTCTGTGTTTTCTTCTAAATTATATATATATATTATATAATAGGACGTGATTTTTTTTTTAAAAAAATTAATAGAACGAGATTAAATTCAAATAAAAAATCAAAACTATTTATATGTGTTATATATATATATATATATTCGGATTAGACTAAGTATTCAAGCACTCTTACTGCTCACTGGCTGTAAACATGAGTGTAATTAAAATTGTAGTGTTTAAACTTTTGTGGTTGTAAAACATGAAGGATGCTGATTGTGTCCGGAAAATAGCGAACCGCTATGCGAACCAGTTGCAACTATGTCACTCTCGAAGCTCTGTCTCGTTTTCACTTGCACGAACTGTACATGCCCACATGATATGTTATGGGTTCAAGCCACGTGGCCATATTATCAACCGTTTGATTGATATATACTGCAAATCGTCTAAACTGGTATACGCTCGGAAGCTGTTCGACGAAATTCCCCACCAAGATGTTGTAGCGAGGACGACTTTGGTCGCCGCGTATTCTGCGTCCGGCGACATGAAGATGGCTCGCGAGATGTTTAATGGGACTCCTTTGGGTGTGAGAGACACTGTTTTCTACAATGCGATGATCACTGGGTACACGCGCAACAATGATGGTCATGCGGCCGTTGAATTGTTTCGTGAGATGTTGCGTCATGATGTGAGGCCCGATAACTTTACGTTCACGAGTGTTCTAAGCGGGTTGGCGCTTATTGCGGACGATGAAAGGGACTGCATGCAAATGCATTGCGTGGTGGTCAAGTCAGGAACGTGGCTTGTTACTTCGGTGTTGAATGCACTTGTGTCTGTGTATGTCAAGTGCGCGTCTTCGCCTTTTGTTTCATCAGCGTCACTGATGGACGCAGCTAGAAAGGTGTTTGATGAGATGCCAGAGAGAGATGAGTTGTCATGGACGACTATGATTACTGGGTATGTGAGAAACGATGATCTTATTGCAGCCCGCGAGTTTCTTGATGGGATGAGTGAGAAATTGACTGTTGTGTGGAATGCAATGATTTCGGGTTATGTTCATCATGAATTTTATTGGGAAGCGTTGGAAACTTTTAGGAAGATGCTTCAATTGGGAATTCAGCTGGATGGTTTTACATACACAGGTGTTATTAGTGCTTGCGCTAATGCTGGATTGTTTCAGCTTGGAAAGCAGGTGCATGCTTATTTATTGAGAACAGAGATGAAATCTACACTGGACGATTCGTTGTCAGTGAATAATGCGCTTATCTCATTTTATTCGAAATGTGGTAAAATTGATGAGGCGCGAGATGTTTTCAATCAGATGCAAGTGAGAGACCTAGTTTCATGGAATGCAATCTTGTCAGCTTATGTGAGTGCTAGTCGTATTGAGGAAGCTAAGTCTCATTTTAGGAATATGCAGGAGAGAAATCTTCTCACTTGGACTGTGATGATAGCAGGGTTAGCTCAAAATGGGTTTCCGGAGGAGGGTTTGAAGCTGTTTTACAAGATGAAAGTGGAAGGTTTGGAACCTTGTGATTATGCATTTGCAGGAGCAATCACTTCTTGTGCTGTTCTTGGATCGTTGGAGAATGGGCGCCAGCTTCATGCTCAACTTGTTTGGTTAGGTTTTGAGGCCAGCCTCTCAGCTGGAAATGCATTGATAACAATGTATGCAAGATGTGGAGTTGTTGAGGCTGCCAACTGTGTGTTCCATACAATGCCTTCTGTGGATTCAGTATCTTGGAATGCCATGATCGCCGCTCTGGGGCAACATGGACGTGGTGCTCAAGCATTAGAACTTTATGAACAGATGTTGAAGGAAGGGATATTACCGGATCGAATAACTTTTCTCACAATTCTCTCGGCTTGTAATCATGCAGGTTTAGTCGAAGAAGGATGCCGTTATTTTGATTCAATGCGTAAACTTTATGGTATAACTCCAGGTGAAGATCACTATGCCCGTGCTATTGATTTGTTGTGTCGAGCTGGGAGATTCTCAGAAGCAATAAATATGATTGAATCCATGCCTTTCAAACCTGGTGCACCAGTTTGGGAGACCCTTCTTGCTGGCTGTCGAATTCACGGAAACATGGATTTAGGGATTCAAGCAGCAGAAAAACTTTTTGATTTGATTCCACGACATGATGGGACTTACATTCTTTTATCAAATATGTATTCTGCTTTGGGTCGGTGGGATGATGCAGCTAAAGTGCGGAAATTAATGAGGGACCGAGGAATAAAGAAGGAGCCTGGTTGTAGTTGGATAGAGGTAGAAAACAAGGTCCATATATTTTTGGTTGATGACACTGTGCATCCTGAGGTGCAAACAATTTACAATTATCTTGAACAACTGGTACTGGAGCTGAGAAAATTGGGTTATGTCCCTGATACAAAGTTTGTCTTGCATGATATGGAGTCTGACCAAAAGGAATATGCCTTGACTACCCATAGTGAGAAGCTTGCAGTTGTGTTTGGGCTTATGAAACTTCCCCGTGCAGCAACAATTAGGGTTTTCAAGAACCTTAGGATCTGTGGCGACTGCCACAATGCAATCAAGCTCATGTCAAAAGTGGCAGGGAGAGAAATAGTTGTGAGAGATGGAAAGAGGTTTCATCATTTTAGGAATGGTGAATGCTCCTGTGGTGGTTACTGGTAGGTCAAAATTCTGTATATCACTTGGGGATTTACACTCCTGGGCAAATGGTTATGGCGGAGTTTTAAGTGGAGGCTACCATGCATATAACTTCGTATACATATACCCACAGAAGAGTTACAGGACTATACAATACTTAACAAGGATGAAAGAATACTTGTTTCTTTGTTTCTTCAATGGAGAAAATAGAAGATTGAGAAGGGTAAATTTTTCTTATGAATTATAGCAGTTGGATTGGTTTTCTATTTGATAATTGCTAGAGGACCTCATGGTCTACGATTAGGAAGCTCAGATGGATATCTTCAAATTGGGATGTCACCAATCTGGATAAGTATTGTACTCTGCTCTTATTGTTTGCACCTATTGTGTGGTACAAGTTCCTTTTTGACTCTCATACTCATTCCTAAGCTCATTGTTCTGGAGAAATAGTGAAGATTGACAAAGATCAGATGATCCAATATTTTATGCTAACTTAACCACATTGCAGAGTTACACATTTCAATGATTCACAACAACATGCCATCTGCCCTTCTGTACGAGCTGCTTTGATTCACATATGATATATCTTGCATGTTATGATGCAGTCATGCTTAAGCCTCTTAAAGGTTTTCCAAGAACTTTGGTAAGGCTTCAGATAGCAGGTGGTAATACACTCTAATTGAAAGTAGTGAGCAATTTTTGTTTTGATAGGGAAGATTACTGAGTGATGGGATTTAGACAGATGGAGATGTGCGGGGAATCAACTGAAGTATCTGAAGTAACTGCTATTCATCCTTGACACTGAACCTAAACACGGTTGCATAAGTGCCACTTCCATGCAATAACCTTGATTTGGTGTATAATTCGTTAAATCAAATACAACGAACATGACTGCTGCTCCTGACCATTTCTTTTTCACATCTGAGTGGCACTCATTTATTTTTGATAGCTTAATCACTCTCTAGTAGTGTTAGACGATTAAATTTTCTACAAAGTCCTTCATATTATGCCTTTGTTCTTCTTTGTACCACTTGTTAATCTAGGCAATTTAAATTCATTTCTGTATCTTAATGGCTTCTTATAAAGTTTACTTGCACTATAAACAACTACTTCTTCAGGGAATTTTGAATATTATGAATGCTACAGTAGATAGGCAGGGCATTTTCTTTGACTTTTGATAGAATTGCTATAGCATCGAGTCTGGGTTACGAGAAATTAAATGCCTCTGTTGTTATGACATGTTATATTTCTATTCACTCCCATCAAGACTCTGTTAGAGCATGCTGTTGATCCTAGCTTGCTATCATTCAAGTTGATGACAAATAAGTTTAGCTGGAACAGGTTATTCTCAGTTAAGGTACAAGGTTTCTTTAACTTGTCAAGTACTTGCTGGGAATTCATGCAGGCAACACTTTTTGATTATCCCACTCTAAATGCAGGTACTCGGGGGTCTCAATGACAGTTCGTTGCACACGAAAAGGGCCTCAGCTGGAGCGCGTGGATTCAAACAAAGACTATTCACGGAATCTATGCCAGAATGGGAGGGCAAATGATAAGGTGTTGGCAATCATCCCCAGATGATGGGACTATTCAACACCTCATTAAAGTGTGTATTTTAAATGGATGAATTGGAAAATATTTTTTAACTTAATCATCTATCAAGTCATATTTGTGTCATGTAGGAAACATATTATCTTAATATTGATGATATGATAACTTTTTTTTAATCACAATTCATTTTTGTATTGGAGATGCTCTTAGTTTTGTTTGTTGCTTGCTGCTGCCATGCTAGTAAGGTCAGCACGTGTGCCGGAATCTTTTGGTTGTAATTTTGTTATCAAGTGCTTGTTCATGCCAAAACTTAAAAAGACAGCAGCTTCATGTAGACCCAGTTCTCTCACCACTCACATGCAAAATTTTAGGTTGATCTCTTCTGTCTGATGAGGTTTTCTCAGCCAGAGAAATTTTGGTCCCGCTTGTGGAGTCATGGAGAGTAGTGGAGACCATTTCTCTATACAAAAGAGAGAAATTTTAAATAATATAAACATAGTTCATAATATAATTTGTGGATAGACTATGAAGGTGTTAAGGTTATTTAATGATGAACCCACGAAAGAAAATGATGTTATTGAATAATAATTACATTTGATAGACGTTCAATCAATCAATTAAGATAATCGATATTTCAACAATTAAGGTAATTGATCTTCTTTTTTTATAGCTGAAACAAGCCCAGAGATCGGTTGGGATCAAGTGACGTTTGACTCTGAAATATAGTTCGAGAAACAGTTATTATACAGGAGGGATTAATCCACACATAAGTGGGGAGGAGATTCACACTAAGTGAGAGAATAATTTACACATTTTTATATGATGGGAGAGAGGTTTTTTACCATTGGTGAGAGTTGAAACAGACACTTAAGCACCAAGTCAACAACATTATCACCACGCCACTAATTAACTCTCTAAAATAATTGACATTTGATATGTCGATAAGCATATAAACACAGTTTTTGAAATGTTTTACAATGTATTTACGAAATCATTTTAAAGAATTCATAAAAACTCCCTTTCAAAATTATCATTAGAAAAAAAAAAAAATCTCTGTTTCAAAATAGTTAGAATTAATGGAAAATATTGTAGATTTTTTTTTTTTTAATACTAATGATGATGCAAAGACTCATGTTAATATTTCTTACCAACTATTGGTCCCCCAAAGGATAATTCAATAAAATAATGTAATTTATAAACAAAGTCAGAACTCAGTGGTCCAATTCCTCTTTTTATAGACAAAAAAAAGAATAATATTAAATACTCAAAAGTTTGTTCAATGATATGGTAAATTGAGTTGTAATCACCACATTAACTTTAAAATGACATATAAATGATGTGGTTATTAAATATAATTTGTTATATTATTTAGATAATAAATTTGGATAAATTTTTTTGATAATATAGTATTATTTAAAAAATTTAAAAAACCAAAATGGAGAAAAAGCGATTGACGGTCAACGGAGGTGACGGCGTCATCAGACGTCAACAACAAAGAGTTAAAGCGGTAAATGAACCTTAAATAAGTTGGTTAATGGTGGCGGTTACATTTCAGAGGTGGGTACACTGCCTCCTTGTCTTTCCCTCATTTTGTAGAGGGTGGAGAGAGACAACTCATTTACACAAACATAAAACCGTTTTTTAGCAAAATTAATCCCCTTTCATGGCCACTTAATTTTTAAACCATATTTTTTACTTGATTTTTTGTCCTTATCATTTCCACTTCTAATTATCAGTTTTTTTAGTTGCTTTACAATTCCGTAAAGTGCCCTCCATTCACCAACATCACATTCTTTTTTTTCTCGTTTTGTTTTCAATGTTCATATTTGTATAGATAAGAAAACATAAGGTTTGTAACATACTAAAAAATGTTCAATTCTTTTAGTGTTTCTCATTATTTTTTCTTCATTTGTTTATTTCTCTTGTCTTGATTTTTTCTTCTTCTTTGAAGAAAAGATAGAGGGAGCCAATAATGGTGTATGATGTGCAGGTGCAAAGCATAGAGAAAAGTTGTAGAGAAAAGAGAGGACTACTTAGAGGCCAAATGGGTGGGGAGGAGCTGATTCCCGGGGACGCGCAAGCTCTGTCTCCGCCCAGTGGCCAAGAAGAGAAGATCGTTGTTTTAGTTAGATTGAGGCCTTTGAATGAGAAAGAACTTTCCAGGAATGATGTCTCGGATTGGGAGTGTATCAACAACACCACTGTTATATTCAAAAACAGCTTACCAGAACGGTCCATGTTTCCTGCTGCCTATACATTTGGTATGCTATAAAATGCTTGTCTTTTCATTTTCCATGCTATGTCGAGATTTTGCTCTGAAAAATGCTTGTTTTTGTCATTTGGTTTCTTCCAGCTTTCATGCATTTGTAATTTTTTAGATGGCTTTCATGAGCCAACGATGGAATATTGTTTCAAGCTTTTTGTTTCATGTCAAGCAGTCATCTTATAATATATTTTTCTTATTTTATCTCTCATTATTATTATTATTATTTTCATTCGTGTGGTGAATTTTGTTGGGGAGATAGACAGGGTATTTGGGAATGACTGCCCCACGAGGCAGGTATATGAGGAGGGAGCTAAAGAAGTTGCACTTGCTGTTATCAGTGGCATTAACTGTGAGTAATTGTCTTTTATGATTTTTCAGCTAATATTCTGTTATTGTTTACATTACATGATCTAGTGAATTTTTTCTGATTGTGTGATTTACATCTCCAGCCACCATTTTCGCATATGGCCAAACAAGCAGTGGCAAGACATATACAATGAGTGGACTCACAGAATGTGCTGTAGCAGATATATATGATTACATAGAGAGGGTGAATTGAAGATTTGTTATGTTTTGCTAGTTTATATACTTGAATATTACTACAGAATTCTTGGACTATAGCATGCAAATAAACTAATGTCATTTCATTTCTATATTTTAGCATAGAGAAAGAGAATTTGTGTTGAAGTTCTCTGCAATGGAGATATACAATGAAGCTGTCAGAGACCTCCTCAGCTCAGATGCTACTCCACTTAGACTTCTAGATGACCCAGAGGTAATTACGGTGTTTTTTTGCGTTTTATATGGTCAAAATATTGGATTGGTATAGGTTTGTTCTGATGGAAAAGCTCATGTTTACTTTATTGAATGTTAATAGAGGGGGACTGTAGTTGAGAAACTCACTGAGGAGATTCTGACAGACTGGAGCCATTTGAAGGAGCTACTTACTATCTGTGAAGGTAAGGTTGTTGTGGCATGATATCAATGCTACTTATGTTATGTTTCAAGAAGATGATATTGTGTTTTAACTTTTGTTGCATTTTCTCAGCTCAAAGGCAGATAGGAGAGACTTCTTTGAATGAAACTAGCTCTAGATCTCATCAAATTTTGCGATTGGTACGCATTTCATTTAAGTGATGATTTCTACATAAATATATTTTATCTTATGAAATGATGGATTCCTGCAGACAATTGAAAGTTCTGCTCGCGAGTATTTGGGTGCAGATAAGTCAAGCACTCTTGTAGCTACTGTGGTATGATATTGGTCTATGAATAATTCTTCCCTAGAATCCTTTTAGAATTTTACATATGAAACAGGAAAATTAAAGTTGGTTTCTTTACACAGAATTTTGTTGATCTTGCGGGAAGTGAGCGCGCTTCACAGACACTATCTGCTGGCACAAGATTGAAAGAAGGTTCCCACATCAACAGAAGCTTGTTAACACTTGGCACCGTGGTTCGCAAATTAAGGTTGAACACTCAAATTCTTATTTGATAGTGAAATTTTGTAACTTCTTATGCTTTGGCATTTCAATCCTTCAAGAATGAAATCTTTAATGTAAGGCCAAACTTAGCTTGTCTAAAACAAGCAAACAAAATGTCAACATGACACCTTTGAATGCCTCTGATTGCTTGTATTTGGTTTTGAAAAAACTATATAAGGTGGTCATGGTGCATTCATTTCTTTGACAAATAACAATTTGCCAAATTATGTTGTTTCTTTCAAGTCTGAAATTTAAACATAAAGATTGTTCCATCAAAATTTATAAATAATTTGTCTCTATTCCTTATTTTATCGTGAATATAGTTTGAACATTGTGCCTAAAATATACTTCCATTTGGATTCAGCAAGGGAAGAAATCAACATATACCTTTCAGAGACTCCAAGCTGACACGGATACTGCAGAATTCCTTAGGAGGGAATGCCAAAACAGCTATTATCTGCACCATGAGCCCTGCACGCAGTCACGTTGAGCAATCAAGAAATACTCTCTTATTTGCTAGCTGTGCTAAAGAGGTGTCGACCAATGCACAGGTTAATGTCGTGATGTCAGACAAGGCATTGGTAAAGCAATTACAGCAAGAACTGGCTAGACTAGAAAGTGAGATGAAGGATATGGGATCAACTTCTCTCAAATCTAATTCAGCTGCATTGCTCAAAGAGAAAGAACTAATTATTGAAAAGGTGATGACACGAACTTATAACTTCAGCTTCCATTCACATTTTGACACTATTTTGCACTCAGGCTTCAGAATTACGGAAACTTGTTGGTAAAGTTATCATTCTAACTGAAATTTGAAATTAAAGAAATTAAATTTCATCATTCCCTTCTAGAGTGTATATATGGATTCTTACAGAGCTCAGTTTCTCTATGTTGGCACATTTAGCTCTTTTGAATCTTGCTTACTATCCTAAATATGCAGATGGAGAAGGAGATAAGAGAATTGACCGTGCAACGTGATCTTGCTCAAGCACGGATTGAAAATTTGCTACAATCAAACAGAGAAGATAAAGGTTCGAACTTAGATCAATGTTCAGCAGTAGGATCATCAGATGCCAGTCCTTCAGATTTAGAGCATGGAACATACAACATTGCTAAGAATGTTGACAGACATGGAGTGGCTAATTCTGACCCTCAGTACTTTCAGCTTTCTGAGTATCATGAAGACAGTTTTCTGCTGAATGAGGCTACTCCAAAGTTTGTTGGGCTAGATTCGCATCAAGTCTGGGAGGAGAGAGCTAAAGACAACGATGAAGGATCTGAGACTACCTGCAAAGAAGTTCGATGCATTGAAGTGAAAAATTCCAATGTGATCAGGAAAATAGAAGCTGATGTTTCCTCACCTGGTCCTGAAGAAAAACCAGTGGAATTATCTATGACTAAAGATAGTGCATCATCCCCACAAAAGGAAAGTAAGGAGTCAAGCACCATTATTGACAGTCCTACCTATAATGCTATGAAGCGAAAAATTCAGGAACTGCAAGAAACCATTGACTACCTTATCAGTCTTTACCCTCTGGAACGGTCTCCTTACTCCACTGAAGAAGATAGTTCTAATTCTAAGAGCATAAAAATGAATAGAAGCACAAGTTGCAAAGCAGTTCTCATGTCAGTACCGCCTTCTGCATGGATGGAGAATTCAGAAGATAACAATGAGAATGCACCAACAAACAAACATAACGAGTATCGTGCCATGGCTACAAACCTTATGAGAAAAGCTTCTCAAACTTATATAAGTACTGCTTCCATGGATGGAGAAGATATTGATAGTAGTCACGAACAGAACGAGAATGCCAGTTCTCCTTGGTTTTACAAGGCAGAACAGGATGTAGATAAACCAAATGTTGGGACTGAAAACAACAATGCAAAGTTCGGATCTTTGACCAGAAAAGATTCTCAAACTTCTAGTGGTAGTGTTTCCACGCATTCAGAAAGCAATAAGGAGTCGGAGGCAGAAGATGTTGATAGTGTTCATGATCTCTTTAGTGAAATGGAGAAACGTCTGTCTCAGAAGCAATGTGAAGATAATTTGGTAAGAACCTTTTTCCTTTTTTTTTTTTTTCCCAAATCCACCTGGCTCTCACTGTTCTCATTTAATTGTTTGATTCTCTTATGTTTGATCGCTTTGAATGCATTTTTATAATTGATGAAAACAAAAGAAAGATATAATAGG
The DNA here is from genome assembly GCA_019925255.1 of Litchi chinensis. Taxonomy (NCBI): domain Eukaryota; kingdom Viridiplantae; phylum Streptophyta; class Magnoliopsida; order Sapindales; family Sapindaceae; genus Litchi; species Litchi chinensis. The sequence continues at coordinate 2,923,401 of CM034468.1, read as the reverse complement.
TATGTTGATATAAATTTTGGCTTAAGCATTGATGTGGGTTATGCGTGGTAGGTTCAGCCAACAAAAGCAGAGACTACAATGTCCGTGAACAATGTTAAGGAAGCTGGCTTGGACAAGGCGCATGATGATGCCTTGCAGCCCCTTTCTGACTGGCCAGCGGAATTTGAGAGGAAGCGGAGGGAGATTTTTGAACTGTGGAATGCATGCCATGTACCATTGGTACACAGAACTTACTTTTTCCTGCTTTTCAAAGGTGATCCTTCTGACTCCGTGTACTTAGAGGTGGAAATCAGAAGGTTGTCATTTCTTAAAGGTGGAAAAGGTGCTGCTAATCTTCTCACACCAGCTTCAAGGTGGGGCATTTTCTCTTCAACACAAATCATAGACACGCAGTTGCTTGATTAAATTTCCAGTTTTACACTAATGTTGTTTTTGTTCTAACTTGGGTACATTTTATGGGGACAGTTTGAAGGATCTGCAGCGTGAGAGGGAGACGCTGAGCAAGCAAATTCATCAGAAGTTCCCTAGAAAGGAAAGAGAGAATCTCTACAAGAAATGGAATATATCATTGAACACAAAGCAGAGAAGTGTACAATTAGCACGACGTTTATGGACAGACACAAAAGACATGAACCACATAAACGAGAGTGCTGCTCTTGTTGCAAAGCTGGTGGGGTTTATACAGCCAGGCCAAGCTCCCAAGGAGATATTCGGACTCAGCTTCTTGCCCAAATCATCCAATAGAAGATCATATAGCTGGAGCATGCGTCTCTAATTTAAGCTTGTCAAAGATGAAAAGAGAGACTAATATGTAATTATGTAATGCATATTTAGTATTTGAACTACTGTTGTGTATCCCCGTCTGTTTCTGTTATGATTTTATTATTACAATAAATTCAAAATATCAACAGTAATTAGTTTGCAAACTTGAAGGTCTTATCTCCCCCTTTTTATTCATGTTGTTAATCAGAAGGCTTGTAAGGAATTTAGTTGCTGGTTAGTTTGATTGTATGTAATCGAGGTGTAATTCAAAAATCAAATAAACATAAGACTTTGTAAGCTAAAGGAGGTTTTGGACTGATTTCAGATATTCTTCACTTTCATTGACCATAATTGAAGAAGTAAATATCATCACATAGTATATCTAATCGGGAAAAATTATATTCGATTATACTAAGATATGATCAAGAGACAACCATTTCAACTATAGTAGGTAAAAAAGCATGTGATTATCATCAGGGTATTATAATGCTGTACATCATTTATAGATGATCTTTGATCCTTCAGTGATTCTCCATCCTGATTCAGAACCAGACAATTCATATCTTGTCGTGTAAGATGTGATTTTTGAGTCACCATTCTCTGGATGAATTGGGTCAGTCAGGCGGGCAGACTCCTCTACAGTTGCTTCGACCCAGGCATGTCGCCCATCTTGTGAAAGAGTCACGCTGTCAATGGTCAGTTTCAATAGAGTATAATCGTATATCCAACCAAGTTGTGCAATTTCAGCTGCGCGATCTGTCCATATCTTTAACATCTGACCATCCAAGACCTGGCAGTTTTCTCTTAGTGTTAGGAAACATTGAGGAAAAGCAATTCCTAAATGTATTAATGATCAATCAGAAGTTCAGAAACAATTGTATGCATTCTAAGTCGCTATAGTTAATCAACCTGAACCCTTGCAATTGAGCATAAATGATTAACCAAGTAGTACCCTGACAGACAGAGAAACACTAGTACACAACAGATCATGATGTAGCAACTACCAAGAATTCAACCTGAGGTTTCAGAGGTATAGGACAAATATACAAGCTCGTCAATGGCAATCCCAAAAGACATCTTGTAAATTAAGTTGAAGATGTAAAAAGTGTGACTATGCTCACAAGAGCAAGCAGGTGTAGCCAAAGGGCAGATACAAGATATGCAAAAGAAAATTCTATTTCAAGCCCAAGTAACAGATGTCTGATGTGGGCAACAATGAGTTGCAAGAAATCAAATAGTTTTCGAAAAACGAAGTAAACATATAGCTGACAGATCTCCTTACCTCAGACAATTTTCCTAACGAATGATCAGGTCCAAGAGCTTGAGATTTAATATTTTGCCACTTACGAACCATATCTTCTGCAAACTTTGAATTCATTTTAGGTAATTCTTCCCCAGATTTTTCATCTTCTAAGCTCTCTGCATGTAGAAAGTCTGTTAAATTAAAAATAAGGTTATCGCCAAAAACACAAAGCATGGTTGGATGGAAACACCCAATTTAGGATCTACGAGCCTCTGCTGGTCCAGATACATACACTAGATAAATAAAATATTCCAGATTGTATTTAATACAACTAGTCTTCAGGAATTTGAGTAGGAATTTAAAACTTCTCTGCAGAGGAAAGGAATCACCTTGAAGCAACTTATGCAATTGGGACAGAAGATAATCAGGTGGGTGTTCATGATTTTAAGCCAAAAATAGGCTAACAAAATTTCAGATCAAACAAGAGGAACTGAAAAATGCATATCATTTTTGCTGCCATCAATTCCCTTGATTGATCAAGATCAGATATCAAAGGACTTAGACAGCACCTCAAATTAACTAATTTTTACAGGACATGGTATTTTGGAAGAAATGGACAACTCAAAAGACTTATTCTAACAGAGATAAGAGCAAAGAAGATTTTAATCACATAGTGAATCACCTTAAACCACTTGTGTGAGAACAGGTGTGTCACATATCATATGGATCAAGGTAGTGCCACAAACGATTAGGATTTGGATTTAAATGTATCTCCATTAGAAGTTTATTTCAAGAGCGTATGGAAATAGATGTGTAATTAATACATACCCAAATTGACGACATCAGATGGCATTGTTGCACCAAATTCTTTACGTAGGACAGATGGGCTTTTCCTAAATGGAAAACACTTCAAGCCAACCAAAGCCATCAATCCAATCACCACACCAGAAAACATTATCTTCACGCTAACATCTTTAATTTTATCAGTGATTGACTCTTCTTCATGGATTTCATCAGAACCACTTCTTCCAGAAATCTCAGTTCCAGTGGTAGAATCTTCTTGATCATATTTTTCCACAGGGTCTTCACTTTCTACGACAAAAAAGGAATTGTTTGTCTCTGCATCTTCGTGATGTCTTACACTCTTGTCCCTCTGACCAAGAGGAAACACCTTCTGTAAAGCCTGAATTGCACTGGCCTTTACATTATCCAAAACTGCAGTAGCCTCAGCAGCCCCAATCCTAACTATGGCGGCTGCAGCAGCTAAGGGTGAACTTCCTTTTCTCTCCAGCCCTTCTAAATACCTTAGGACGGTAGGATCATCATAGTAATCACCAAGCTTGAACTGTATGTCTTTCGTATCTCTAAATCTGGGAAAAACTACTTCCGTCAACCATGTTTCCAATAACTTACAAAGCCCAGGAAGATCATTGTCATCATCATTCTTTGAGTTTTCCAGCACAAACTCTACAATAGATGAATTTCTATATGGTGAGCCATCACTATCTAAGCCCAACCATATGCGACACTCATCAAGCTCTCCTACAAGCAGCGAACACAGACCCCTCTCCAATGCGAAGTCGACCTCACGGTTTACTTTGGCAGCATAAATAGACGCAGGACCTTCTAGAGGTGTCACCTTATTCTGCTGCAGTTGCTGGAACAGATTATCAGCATCTCGGATAAGATGAGGTTTCTTACCCGCAAAAGCTTGAGCAACAAGTGCAAGTGCCACTCCATAAACTTCAAAACTTTCCGCTGGGATGTTACTTGGTGTTGCTACAAATAGATCAATCTTTTGAAGGGACAAAACGAAAAGAAAAGATAAAGTCATTCAGACAAGCAAAGCAGGACAACAAAAGATAGCTTTTTGACAAAGAAAATCCATTATGTTACCTGCTCAGCTGCTGTCATACATAAAAACACCTCATTCATAAAATCTTCACGCGTAAATCCTCCAGCAATAGCAGCTGCTCCCCCACCCCCAACGGCCCACAATATGTTGCGCACACCAAAAAGACCCTCCTGTCTTTTCACTCGACACTCATCACGAAGAGGTAAAGCTAGGAGTTCCAAAACACATCGAGGGGTTATCTCTTCCAAAGTCTCATCAACCTGTGCCTGTAAATCCGGTGCCAGACTACTGGCACCTTCCTCCTACATAATCAAGACTAGCAATTTTTACCACTCATAGTATATTATATTTTCACGCAAGCAACACTATCTTCACAAAAACTACACAAACATTCCCTATCCAATAACTAATTTTTTACCTGCAAGAGCTTCAAAGCCCTTTCGAGCACGTCACAACCTTGAATGAAGTCAGGCGGGTTCAACGCCATAGCGTCCCTGGAAACGTCCACGTAAGCAAGCGCCATCGCCAAAACAACATCTTGTTTGAAAGACTTGGGCAGCCTCTCTCTCAACAAACTCTCTCCGATTCGAAGCACCGCCTCTGTCTCCCCAGCCTCTTGCAACACACACAGAGCTCCAGGCACCTACACACACAAAAATCATTCAATCAAAATTACAATTTTTAATCATTAATGTAGTTTAATACAAGTTTACCTTGTCCCAGGGGACCTGAGTGATGATGGTGTCGTCTTCGTCGTCGACAAGTCCCAGATTGTACTCTCTTCTAGAAGCAGGGTTGGCTAGGGTTTCACAGGCGGCTTGAAGAATCTGTCGACGGCTGATCAATGCGTCTTGACTGAAGCCGTACTGAGGCGGTTTGGAAACCCTAGCTTCGTATGCTCTCTTGATACCGTCTCCCAAGAAGTGAGTCTCGGCGCCTAGAACCTGGTAGAAGTCAATGGGGATGGAGACGTGTCGCTCCGGAGGAGAAGGAGGAGGGGGAGGGGGAGAGAGAGTGACGGTGGTGGAGGAGAGAGGGGAATTGTCGGTGGTGAATTGGAAGTCGGGGAGGAGGCGGTCGGCCCATTTGCTGGCGGAGCAGTGGAGGAATTTGGGGGGTTTGAATTTAGGGTGGTGCGATGGAATGAGTAGAGGACTACGAAAAGCAATGTCGATGTGTCTAATTGCTTGCATTTCAAACTTGTTTATGCGAGTTTTGAGTGTGCGTCGGCTTGCTTGCTGCTTAAACCCTCTCTCTCCCTCTGACTGAGAAACCTCCTTCTTCTGTTTGGCTCTGTTTTTTTCAAGTGTTGATTTTTAAATTAAGCAATATTATCAACATAACTGAGAAATTAAAATAAGGTGAAAGCACCCTTTTTATGGTAAAATATAAAGTTAAGCGGTATCATTTTGTTTCATTTTAAGGTATCTTTCACATTTTTTCCTAATTTTAAAGGAGTTTTTTTTTTTTCACTTTTCAAGTGTACATCAACATGTACATTCACTGTCTTTGAATTAATTTATTATATATAAATTATTAGTGTATGAAACCCCTTTCAGTCATCCGTTGTAGTCTAGTCGGTTAGGATATTCGGCTCTCACCCGAAAGACCCGGGTTCGATTCCCGGCAACGGAATTTTAAATTTTTTTCCAAATATATTTTCGAGCCTTTTAGTTTGGGCCTTTTTCTAGGGATCTCTTATTTGGGCCCTAATGAGGCACACTGTGTTTTTTTTTTTTTTTCTTCTAAAATACCACTTTTCAAGTCTTTTAGTTTGGTCCTTCTTTTATGGGTCTCTTAGATTGGGCCTTCTTTTATGGATGTCTTAGTTGTTAGTTTGGTTGGTTTTTTTTTTTTTTTTTTTCTTTGGAGAAAGAGAGTTGGGGTTTAATGACGTACACTATTGCAAATTGCACTACTGTTTTTGGATGGAGAATGATTGATTGGATATAAAAAGATTGAAAGAAACCACAAACTTAAGACTTTCAATTATAATTTATCAGAAATCAAATGTTGGGATGCTGACTTTGACTAATACTTTTACAAAAATGCAGCGATGTTTTAGTGACGGATACTTCAGTAAAGTAAAGGTGGGTTATAGTACTTATAGTTAGGGATATGATATATATTTGCTACATATTGTAACTAATGATTTTTGACGATCTAGCATTATGAGGTCAGAAAGTGAACGATAGCAACATGATGACAATCATTTTCTTAAATGACTTTCTTCTTCACAATGATGGCTGCATGAGAACCCACTACCTCCATGACTTAATATTATTGAATCTGGGGGTTTACCTGGAAAATTCCTTTCCTCGTTGGTTTCTCTTTCTCTATAGTCTCCAAGTTTACTGGAATTTTGTACATTTGTTGAAATTTATTTTGTTAGTCTATTTCCGATCTTCCTTGTAAGGACAGATTTCATGTTGGGCCGGGTACTCGTCCTTCAAGGCTTGAATTGGGCCTTATGAGAGGGGAAACAGTACCCATTTCATTAAGGTTCAAACTTCCAACAATTAATTAGACAAATGTTTGAGAAATGGACATTAAACGTGCTATTTATAGCTCATAAATATCTAAATTAAATGTTTTTAAGGCCAACAACTCAAATTGGTGCAATAAAAAATAGTAACATAGAGTGACAGAGTATATATATATATATTACGTAGTGAGACTGACCATGATTTTCCAACTCAGTTTGATAATTCTGAAGTCTAACTTTTATCCCAAAAAAAAAAAAAAAAAGCACATTCAATGTTCAAATAAATAATACAGAGAGACACATCCTTTAGCAAAACTACAAAACTTCTCTTTTGACAAATGGGCATTATACATCACCTGGAAAGCTCGTGACACTGCGTGCCTGATGAGTGGCATCATCCCCACAGCCCCCACTTAATATTTTTACCTGTACAAAACAATCAAACACATTGCCCATTTTTGACAAATTAAATAGTGTCATGTAATCTAAGCTGGACACACAATTGGTCCAAACCAAACCCAAGTCACTGGAAACCCCCCGTCTTCACTCCCTCTCGTGATAAGAAATCACAAGACTTCATGATTCTTCCCCATTGACAACCCACATTAAAAGTGCAAAGCCAACACCAAAAACAAATAGACAAATAGTTCTCCTTCATTTAATTAAAAAAAAAAAACAACTCACCCAGAAGAAACTGCACCTTTTTGGGGAAGTGAGAAGAAGAAACCAAACCAAAACAAACAAAAAAGAGAGCAAAAAAAGAAAGGGGAACAAAAACACACTTGTGGCGTAACAAATGGCGTCGTTTCTGTCAACCACTCAATCACCTCTCTCACTCTCATACGCTCCTCTTCAAACCCCACAAAAACACCCTCTTCCTCCTCTTCTTCTTCTTCTTCTTCTCTCTTGAGTCTTGAAACTTGACCACCCACCACCACCACCACAAAATCTATCAATGGACCAAATAACGGCTATTTTTTTTCTCTTCTATACGCTGCTAACTCATTTGGCTACTATTACGACTAACTTTGCCTATGCTCAGCGAAACGGCGTCGTTTTATCGGAAGTACAAGCCTTAACGTCTTTCAAGCTCAATCTTTACGACCCACTCGGCTCGCTTGACGGCTGGGACGCGTCGACACCGTTTGCGCCGTGTGACTGGCGCGGCATTGTTTGTTATAACAACCGCGTCCGCGAGCTGCGTCTGCCTCGGCTCCAACTCGCCGGCCGGCTCACTGACCAACTGTCTCGCTTACGCCAGCTCCGCAAGCTGAGCCTCCACTCCAACAGCCTAAACGGCTCCATCCCGGCTTCTCTCGCGCAATGCTCGCTTCTCCGTGCCGTCTACTTGCAATACAACTTCCTCTCCGGCCGCCTCCCGCCGGCCGTCGTCAACCTCACGAACCTCCAAGTCCTCAACGTCGCTCACAACCTCCTCTCCGGAAAAATCTTCGGCGACGTCTCGCCGTCGCTCCGGTACCTCGATTTATCGTCCAACTCATTCACCGGCGATATGCCGGACAACTTCTCGGCAAAATCTCACCTCCAACTCATCAATTTCTCGTACAATCATTTCTCCGGAGAAGTCCCGGCGAGCCTCGGACAGCTCCAGGAGCTACAATATCTCTGGCTCGACTCGAACCGCTTGTACGGTACTCTACCGTCTGCTATATCCAACTGTTCTTCGCTTGTACACTTGAGCGTCGAAGACAATTCTCTCGAAGGCTTGGTTCCAGGCACCATTGGAGCGCTTTCGACGTTACAAGTGCTGTCTTTGTCGCGAAATGGGTTCTCGGGTACGTTTCATTTGAGTGTTGTTTGCGGTGTTGGGGGCAATGCCTCTTCTCTGAGGATTCTCCAACTGGGTTTTAATGATTTCACGGGTGTGGTGGAGCCGCCAAACGGCAGGTGTGATAGTGTTTTGGAGGTTTTGGACCTTAAAAGCAATCACATTCGTGGAATGTTCCCGTCTTGGTTGACAAACGTGACTTCTCTTAGAGTCTTGGATCTTTCTGGAAACTTCTTTTCCGGGAAGCTTCCTGTTGGTGTTGGTGATCTTGTCAGGTTGGAGGAGTTGAGAATGGCTGATAACTGGCTTCGTGGGGTTGTTCCTAGTGAGATTGTGAAATGTAGGGTGTTGCGGGCTTTTGATGTTGAAGGGAACCGATTTGAGGGTCAAGTACCCGTTTTTTTAGGACAGTTGAGGGAGTTGAGGGTTCTTTCTTTGGGGAGGAATATGTTTTCTGGGTCGATTCCGGTGAGTTTTGGGGAGCTTGATCAGCTTGAGACGTTGAATTTGAGCGAAAATGATGTGAGGGGTGATGTGCCGGCAGAGATAATGAGGTTGAGTAATTTGACTACTTTGAATCTTAGTTACAATAAGTTTGCTGGGGTGGTGCCTCCCAATGTAGGGGACTTGAAGAATTTGTTGGTTTTGAATTTTAGTGGTTGTGGGTTCTCAGGGAAAATTCCTGGGAGTATTGGGAATTTGATGAAACTGACTACTCTTGATTTGAGCAAGCAAAACTTGTCTGGTGAGTTGCCTATTGAACTTTTCGGGTTGCCGAGTTTGCAAGTTGTTGGACTGGAAGAGAATAAGTTATCTGGGGATGTTCCTGAGGGTTTTAGTAGTTTAGTTAGTCTGCAATATCTGAATCTCAGTAACAATGCCTTTTCGGGTCAGATTCCGGCAACTTATGGCTTTCTGCGGTCTTTAGTTGTTCTTTCATTGTCCCACAATCGGATTTCTGGTGCGATCCCATTGGAGTTGGGTAATTGTACTGATCTCGAAGTGCTTGAGCTTCGTACGAATCGTTTAAGGGGTAGAATTCCTGTTGATATCTCTCGTTTATCGCGTATGAAGGAGGTTGATTTAGGTGAGAATGGATTATCTGGTGAAATCCCAAAGGAGATCTCTAGATGTTCTTCTTTAACTTCGTTTTTATTGGATGTGAATCATCTATCAGGCCACATACCAGGCTCATTGTCGAAGTTAACGAATCTAACAACATTAAATCTTTCCACAAATAGTTTGAGCGGTGCTATTCCAGCAAATCTGTCGCGCATATCTAGCTTGAAGTACTTAAACTTGTCAAGGAATAACCTTGAAGGTGAGATTCCAATAATGCTGGGGTCTAGATTCAATGATCCTTCTGTATTTGCAATGAACCGTGATTTATGTGGAAGGCCATTGGACGTGGAATGTGCAAATATAAGGAAAAGGAAAAGGAAGAGGCTGATTATAATGATCTGTGTCGCTGTAGCTGGAGGGTGTCTTTTGGCGTTGTGCTGTTGTGGTTACATATACAGCCTCTTACGATGGCGCAAAAAGCTTAGAGCAGCAGCTGGGGAGAAGAAACCTAGTCCTGCCCGTGGGAGCTCAGGGACTGATAGGGGTCGCGGAAGTGGAGAAAATGGAGGACCAAAACTTGTTATGTTCAATAACAAGATAACATATGCGGAGACATTGGAAGCAACAAGGCAATTCGATGAGGAAAATGTATTGAGCAGAGGAAGATACGGTCTAGTATTCAAGGCTTCATTTCAAGATGGAATGGTGCTCTCTATACGTCGCCTCCCAGATGGATCCATCAACGAGAACAACTTCCGCAAAGAAGCTGAATCGTTAGGCAAAGTGAAGCACCGAAATCTGACAGTTTTACGCGGCTACTATGCAGGACCACCACCTGATGTCAGGCTGCTTGTGTATGACTACATGCCCAATGGCAACCTAGGCACTCTACTTCAAGAAGCATCTCATCAAGATGGGCATGTCCTAAACTGGCCAATGCGTCACCTCATTGCTCTTGGCATTGCTCGGGGACTAGCCTTCTTGCATTCACTAGATATGGTCCATGGAGACGTGAAGCCACAAAATGTCCTCTTCGATGCTGATTTTGAAGCACATTTATCCGAATTCGGCCTAGAAAGACTGATCATAGCAACCCCAGCTGAGGCCTCATCATCCTCCACCCCAGTCGGCACACTAGGCTATGTATCCCCGGAAGCATCACTAACCGGTCAAGCAACAAAAGAAGCCGATGTTTACAGTTTCGGAATTGTACTGTTAGAGATACTAACAGGGAGAAAACCAGTGATGTTCACACAAGACGAAGACATAGTCAAATGGGTGAAGAAACAGTTACAAAGGGGCCAAATCTCAGAGCTACTCGAACCCGGGTTACTAGAGCTGGACCCCGAGTCATCCGAGTGGGAAGAATTCTTGCTAGGCGTTAAAGTGGGGCTGCTTTGCACAGCTCCTGATCCACTTGATCGACCGTCAATGGCGGACATTGTTTTCATGCTTGAAGGTTGCAGAGTGGGACCAGACATACCATCCTCAGCTGATCCCACCTCCCTTCCTTCACCTATTTAAATCATCATTTGGTTAATTTGATACAGAATTGAAAGTCATTTTTCTTTAATCAATATTATCTTTTTAATCAAGATTATTGTATGTTGCACTTGCAAGTTGCATCAACATCATTCCCTTTTTAATATATATTTTTTCTCCGCCTTATTCCCCCACCTTTTTTTCTTTTCTCTCCACGGCGCCGTTTCATAATAATGGGTCAAGAAGCGCCCATTCCCGCCAAATAAAGGAAAACTGACGATTTAAGGACACGTGGCGAGCAGGGACAGAGGGAAAAAGTAACCGTTAATGTGTTGGGAGAGCGTGTGTGTGTGTGTTTTTTTTTTTATAGGGAAAAAAAGCAGTGGCGTCAGTATCCGTGAATATGTTCTGCCGTAGACTGACGTTTAAAAGACAAGCCAAAGACGGACCTGGAGGAGAGAGGCTGTTTTTAAGATTCTTTTTGTGGGGCCATTTGCCACGTAGGATGCCAAGACAGATTTGACCGGTGCGTGGACCGTCACTTGTCTTCTTCATGTCCCGTCTGTCACTTGTTGTCAAGAAATAATTACGTGGCACGAAAGTTGTGTGGTTTTTGGGTTACGGGTCCCACTTTATCATCAATCAATTTTATTTACGTTTTTTAACTCTACAGTAAATGCAGATGATATAAATGGACTTGGACATTGTTGGTAAGTTTGACAGGAGTGAGTTAATGTGACTTGTGAGTTGTGACGTGAGAGTCCAGACCCCACATTTAATCGGTTCATGAAAATAGACAGAATCTTCTACGTGTCATTGTCAATTTTTTGACTTGTAGAATTTCAGATTTTTTTTTAACCCACTTTTTAAATCGAATGACTTTCTTGGTGGGGGTAGTTAATTGGCCTTGTCAAGGCTCGAGACGATTTAATTTTTCACTGGTTACCAGCATGTGCTCTCACCTGACCTGAGTCGACTGTGTACTACATTGGTCAGGATTTAACTTTTCTAATAATTGACCTAAACGTAACTGTCCAGATCGAATTATCGAATAGCTATTGGCCCTCTTCGGCAGTCTATATTGTTAGTCACTGCAGGAGCTGACAATTGACGTAAAAGGGCTGGGGGGTTAAACAGGCACTGGTGAACATTGGAATTCGACTGACTGAGCTTGTTGAATTTGAATCGAGGCACGTGAAGGAGAAAATCATTTTCATGTAGTTAAATGTTGCTTGCTGTTTCTTGAATTCAAATACCACTGACACCATGCTTATTGGGCAGTTTATAATCTAAATTATGGAACTGTCTTACCGTCAGCTAATCAGCTTTTCCCTTAAAAAAGTGACAGACTGACAATAGATACAAAATAATATAAAATTAACTAAAAGTATCTTGCATTATTTTGAGCGTGAAAGTCTCTTTTTTTAGGGGAAAGTCCGGTGTTGAGACTAGAGACTATCCATCAAAGATTTTCTCTGTATTCTAGTGTGCCTTGGACTTAGTTAGCTAGTGCCTAGTACTAGGCTAGTAGCTACAAAGCTGCCTCAACACCTTTATCCTTGTACAAATTCACATTTGCCAATAAAGAGCTTTTATTTGGTGGTGAGACAACATTTTGATTTTGGCTTATTAGTTATTAATCAAGATACAGAAACCAACCGAAAAAGTTTATTCACTGTACATGTGCACATTCACTTTATTCAATTCTATAACATATTTTCATTAGGTGTTAATTTACAGTACAACATGCTACTTGCCTGCAGACAATTGCTCACAACATTGTAGAAATGAAGGTAAAGAATGTCTAATTAATGAAAATTTTATATGCACGAATGATGGGGAAATTTTGAAAAAACTAGTTTCTAAGCTGATGTCAGGCCTTCAGGCAAAGTATCATTATCAGGGTTGGGTGAGAGAAACCTCCGACAAGCATAGAACATGGCCGAATGAAAACCTTGTGGATTGTCTATGAACACGAAGTGCCCACCCTGCATATTTTTTTGTCAAAACAATTTTGTCAGCCGGAGAAATACTAAGAAAGCTTTAAATATACAAATAGAGAGAATGCCATAGATCGACCTGAGGGACCCTGATAATTTCACAAGGGACCTTCATGTTCTTGCGAGCTTCTTGGGCACCTTGATAGTTCATCCAATCATGAACACCATAAATGAAACTAGTTGGCACTTTCCACTCTGACGCACTGTAAGAAGGAGGAACATATCACATATAATATTTTCACATCAAGCAGCTCTCCTGAATTCGATACTATTCCAACCAAGATGACCCACTTCTATATGCTGTTTAAAATCATATTTGAGGTGTACTAGTATTTATTTGATAACATTAAGGAAGAGCTTAATTCTAAATTGTGTCCATTAGTAACTAAAAATATACTTGAGCCACTAACTAGCAAATCCACAAAGATTGCATAAACCTATAATCAATTGAACATGCAAAAATGTATGAGGAAGCCTCAAATAAAAGACTCAAAATAGAGACAGAAACAAGACATTTGGTCAACGCCATTCCACAAAGTTTCAAAAGGCAAGAAATTTCAATTTGAAATATGTTTTCAGTTACACCAATTTCTTGATAAAATGGGCTTTGGGCAGAACAAATCTCTCCTCTTCCTATCCAACCTGTATTGCCAGTCAGTTACTACTTGACCCCTCTTCCCCGTGATGGTCCAATAACTCCAGAAAGAGAACCATCATGCACTTGCACTGCCCCTGATGCTCCAAATAACTCAGAAAGAGAACTATCATGCACACATAGTATTTATATTTCAGTAATCCCACTGCAGTTACCCCTTAAATAGAAAAATAATTCCTATCCTGGCCTTTAGTGGGTTTCAAATCCCAGATCTCTTAAGCACAAGAGACCTTTATGAGTCTAAATAATGGTATAATTAACCCACAAACTGAATACTATCTACTGTTTTTGGGAACTTTAACACAGAATGAGGTTTCATTAACCTCGTTAAATTCTACATATGCAAGGAAAGATAACATTTTATACAAAATTGTAGCAATTAATTTAATAGCAGATAGAAAATCAGCAACTAATTGCTCTTCACTCGCAATACCAAAGATGACATTGTCAGACTTGATAATTTGGAAAATATACAAGATCAAAGCATGTAGATAGCAGAAAGTAAGCAATTTCATAGTCAATAATCAAGAAATAATTTTAGATCAAGTTAGATAACCAACCTGTGTAAAAGGGGAGACCGAGCAAATGCTCCGAAAGAGAATATGTATTTCAGGCACAGCTCTCCACTAGCCTTGGCAGCTAAAGTATGGTATGTATAATCTGCAATTGGGATTCGGGAAAAACATTTATCAGATATCCACTAGGGCATGCATGCTATAAATAGTATATACAATCTTATTATACCTGTTAGCAATTTGGATTCATCATCAGTCAAAATAGTCCCGGATGAATATGAACCAAATCTAGCACTTGTATACCTACGTACAAGATCTGGACCCCATGGACCCAAACCTCTGCAAAAAAAAAGTCATCCAAGGAAAACAAATAAATTGGTATCACGACTAAACCTTGAGACAAGGAACTGAAATAAAAAGAATTACCACCACTTCTGATCAAATAAACCAATGTACCATGAGATGCATTAGGAAGTGCATTTGAATAAGTTCTCAAACAAACAATTTAATTGGCAATGGTATAGGAAGTCCCGATGCAGGTTTTGTTCCATGTCAACCAGATCAATGCATTGATTAGTGCTTGAAAAGGAACGAGAGAATTTGATGAAGCATTCAGACCCATTACTTATAAGGCTCTCTGTTCCTCATGTTTAAGCTTTATGGTGTGTGTGACACTGTGCTTTTGTGTGTATTGATCATGCACACCAAAAAAAACGCCACAAATTGGCCAAGCCATAGATAGATAAATGTAATGCATGAAATGACATCAGGAGTTATTGCAATGTAGAGATGAAGCACGCTATTAGCAGTATTGCAGAGAACTAATTCAAATTAAGGGAAGAAACAAGAACAATATACAAAGAACAACACACAGAAAACCAATTGCATACCTGATAACCTTCTGAGGAGTGAAATTAGATTCCCATAAATGATTCAAAATTGCTCCTTTCCATGTGGCCCTGAACTTAGTAAGCCACTCAGATTTGGCATCAGATTCTGACGAAAATCCAGCAGGTCCAACTAAAATCAAGTGTTGCACATGCTCGGGATGCTAGGACATGAATAAAATTGACATCAGAAATGAAAAATTTGGATCATATTGATCTCACGAATCAAACATCAGCATGGAAAAGCCATCACCTTGAGAGCATACTTTGCTGCAACATAACCTCCAAAAGAATGCCCAAGTAATATGAAGTTACTGAGGTTTTTGGCTTTGCGCCATTCCTCAAAGGAATCAATAAACCATGCTTCTGTTTCTGCATTACATAATATAAAATAGATTAAACTCTTCCATTTTTGCTGTCTCACTTAAGCAGTAGAAGTGGCATCCCAAAACAATTGTATAAACAACCCGTAGAATGTAGAACCTAAAAACAACTAACCTTCTGTGCTTTTGCATGTAAAGTCTGGCCTGCTTGACCCTCCCCAACTGCAAAAAAGGGTTAAGCTGATAAACCACCAGCACAAAAAGGACTATGTATAATTATAAATTTAACGTATAAGACACAATGCCCACAAGAATGTTTCTTAAACAGACTGTACTAGGGAGTATAGTGCCAAAATGACTAAAAAGATGGGTGAAATATGAACAAATTCACAATATACGGAATACGGGTAATTCAATTGAGTTGTTCCTAAGCCCTCAATAGAATGTAATGCAAAAGCTATCTGCATCCATATTATTCCTTCTAATCTTTCAAAAGATTATACAAAAAGGCCATCCTCCAAAAGAAGATTTTATTTTTGTTGTAGCAGATGAAAGAAAATTATATTTGACAGAAGTCGAAAGTACCGAGCATTGAGCTACATACATTTCATCATCCATTGTACAATGCACCATCAACAAAAGAAAGCAAAGCAAATATTTCCTTTTTACTTACAAGGTTCTTAGCTAAAAACCAACGATATGTTAGAGATTACAGCGCCAGAAGTTAAACGACATCAAACAAATGAACAGCATAGAATTCCAAATGGAGCTTTCACATGTAACAAGTATGTAAGGCGGAATGACCACTTTGTATAGACACCAACTCTCACTAATAAAAAACCTCCTCATGACTAAGCTTAGCCACCTAAATATCTCAAATTTCGAATATTTTCGATAAATTCAATATAGGCAAAGGGGACACAAGTAAATCAAACATGACACAACTGCCTGAGAATTATAGATCACTCACCCAAGCTGATCGACAGCAATGACCCTGAAATGACTAGCAAGAGCATCGAAATTGCGGAAGAAGAAGCCCTGAGAAGCAGCATATCCATGAACCATTACAAGAGTAGGAGCATCCTCTTTGCTGTCAAAAGTAACTGTGTTTATAAACCTCGGCTCATCACTTTTCGAACGAAACCACCTGATTTTCGAACCAGGTGGACCCGAACCTATATTAACTTGCTCTTGCACATAAGGAGTCCTGAAATTTCATCAATTCACCCACATTACCGAATTAACAAAACTCATCAACCACACACATTTACAAATACCTTAAATTAAACCAAAACAATAAACAAAGACACAAACAAACACAATTCAGCTTCCAAGTCCATGTTTATCCAAATACTACTGACAACAAACTCAAAAACCCTCGAAATTTAAAACGACTAATAAAACGCAAATAAGAGACCAAATTGTATAAATTAACTACTTTAAAACAATAAATAAATAAATTTCTTCACTAACAATTAATCAACCAAAAAAAATCAGCAGAACTAACAAATTAAACAGAAGAAATACTTGACAACAGAGAGGAGGCGTTTTTCGGCGGCGATGATGTGATCGGTGGAAGTCGGGATCCAACGGAGAAGAGAGGGCCAGAGCCATCTGGATTTTGAGGGCGTAGAGATTTCCGAAGTGGAGGTGGCAGCAGAGGATCCCAATCCGGTCGCCTTGTTAATTTCTTCAGCCATTTTGATTGAACGGGACCAACGGTGACGAAGCAGGAGCATATAACTCGATTAGTCTTCCAAAATTAAAAAAACAATCGTTGTGTATTGTATGCGTGTATGTGTCTTAAACACGCTGTTATTTATAGCATCTGGAAATCTACGCGCCACGTGCGGGTTGCATTTACCTTTGACTGTCAACGATGCATTATTACGTCGGGCCTGACGCACACTCGCCTTTCTTTTTTTTTTTTTTTTTTTAACTTCTCTCTCAAGCCTATGACTCTGACCAATTTTATGTTGAGGTAATTGGTCAATTTTGACCCTAAATTTTGCACTTATTATGGTAATAATCCGAATTGGTTTGTTATTTTGGTTTTTTTTTAAAAAAAAATTCAAAAAATAGGTTTGTTAATTGTCTCTTAACTACAATTTGTAAGAAAGCAAAATTTATTGTCAAACTAATAATGACGTGAGATTACACATGTGACTTGGAGAATGAATGTTGTGATTTGAAGAATGAACATACTCGTATGTCAAACTCAGTTTCTACATTTTAACAAGGTTATTTATTGAAAAATGAGAATAAATTTAACAAATTAAACTATGAATCAATTAACAGTGAAGTAATGTTAGTCACCGCAGGAGCTAGTGCCTATTAGCTGCAAAGCTGCCTCAATACCTTTCTAGACTACCAATACAGAACTTTTAGTGGGTGGCGAGGCAATGCTTTTGATTTAGCTTTATCAATAGTTAATCAAGATAAAGCAACCAAAAGAAGTTTGTTCACTGCGCATGACATCAAGGTAATGTTTGACATATGAGATTAAGGATGAGATTGAGATTCAAAAATCTCAAACTACTTTAATGTCATGTTTGGAGGTCAATTGGAGTGAAATGAGATTGAAATTCAAGAATCTCAAACTCCTCCCATTTCTCATTTTTTGGCATTTTCCAGTCTCAATTAAAACCATGTCATTATGTGGGATTGGATTTGTGATTTTCCATCTCAATTTCTTTCTCCTCTCTCCATCTCTCTCTCATAACTTCTTTCTCTTCTCTTTCTCTCACTCTCACTTTCTTCTCTATCACACATCCATGAACCTCTCTCTCTCTCTCTTCTCTTCTTCTTCTTCTTTTTTCCCATCCTTCTGAGTTGAAATGGTTCTGGGTTTGGCAATGAACTCAAACCTAGTTTTGGGTTCATTGAACCCAGAACCAGAACTCTGGGTTCTGGCGCCACCCAAAACCAAGTTCATCGACAATGAACCAGTCCAGCTGTTTGGGCGCTGATAAACCAGGTTTATCGTCGACCAAGATTATCTGGTTTTAGGTCCGTCGTCGAACCCACAACCACCCTTGTTCTCCTCTTTTTTTTTTTTTTTTTGATTAATGTTATGATATGTTGATGATGTTGTTGTTGGGGAGATGATGATGTTGATGAATTAGATTGATGATATTGATGAACTGTGGTTAATGATGTTAAATTGTGGGAGATCATGGATTTTGATATTGAAGAAAGTTGGGAGATG
>CM034468.1:1453482-1472218 GCA_019925255.1 Litchi chinensis | reverse complement strand
TCCGATAAAATTCATGAGATGGCAATTTTATTTTTGATTTTGATTTGACACATGACATATGGATACATATTTTTTTTAACATCATTTAATTTGTGGGGATGCCTAAAATTGTTGCTCTAATATGATGAGTACATAATAAGTTAAGAAACAGCACGGGTTTTCTAGTGAACAACAGCTGTTCGGAGGATTCTCTGCACTAGAATTTTTCTTCTGTTTTTTTAGGCCAACATGTTTGCGACCTGGCTGGCAATGTTTGTGATTGTAGACACCACTCTCGCATTTCAAAAGCGGTGAAAAGTTCGTGCAATCCACGTGTCCAAAGCATATACTATGACCAAAACTAGTAAGTCAGCCACTATAATTGCATAATCTCTTTTGTTAAGACCCCACGGCTTGCTCGAGTTACGTGGGTCGGTACAGTGAGACAGTCCCTTCCCCGTTATTTGTTAGTGAGTGACAAATTCGAACTCATACGAGTAAAAAATTGACCAATTTTTTCATTAACATGTGAAGTGATCTTTCCCGATTCTAGAAATAGTATTCCAAATTGCTCTTTAGCAATCTATAAATTAAGATCATGATAGTCATCCGATCTAATGTTAAGAGTTAACAAAAAACCCCAACAGCTTGATTGTTTGTCTCCCCATTAACTAATTAATGTGATAATTCTTACTAGATCTATTTTATGAATTTATAATAGTAATTTTGTCATTCATTAAGAGGTTAATTATCTCTCGAATATATAAGTAAATGTCAAAATTCCAATAATATCTTGATCCGTTAGACGTCTACTTGGAAAAGAGGGGAAAAAAAATCTAACTTCTAAACATCGATTTTGCTACTAGATAGCATGAAGTGAAAAGAAAAATGTGTAAGGTGAAAAATATGTACTCTTATGACTTAATAGTACTGCTATCAAAAATATTATCGAAGAAAGAAATTACATAGGAATCTATTATATATACATATTTGAGCGAAGACTAAACCTACTGTATTGATTAGCTAGCATTACCAGCTTTAATTTTGTAACAATCTTCCTGAATTCATCTTTAAACATGTCTGTTCTTCGCTAATTGGAGTCGCTTGTATTACAGAATGGAAAAAGAATGAAAACCCATCAAGAGACAATTTCATGGCTAGTTTAAAAGTGCAACTGAATTATATGTATAACACAACCTCCATTTAAAGCAGTTGCATATGCGTTTTAATAGCTTTCAATTAAGCGAACATCAAAAGCACTTTCTTTCTACTTAGCTGACAATCTTCACTGATGCAATTGAAGAGAACTAGAATGCTGACAACGCTTTATTTTCCTCAATTCGAATACTAGATCAAAAAGTATAAAATGGGCAAAAAGATGCCTACCAAACAGTGAACTTTAAATTCTGCATTGTTGACTTTGGCAAGCAAATTCACTCAAAATTTCAGCAATTAAATGTTTATGGTACATATTTACTATGAGGCAGATCTTTATAATATGGCTTTCACAGTAATGCTGCTAGGGAAATATAAAACATCACCAAAAGAATTTAAAAAATGGAAATGTAAGAAGAATACCTTTGTTGTGAAATTTAAGGACCTGCAGGATCCGTTTGTGTGAACTTTCCTTCTTCAATTCGCATGCGCAGGTCGTCGTAAACTTGCTTAGAGTCGGCAGCATATCTCTCAATAGCCATGAAAATTTGTTTCAAGCCAGAATGTAGACTACCAATGCCGCTTCCTTCCCTAGCCGGCAGAGTCATCTTTCTAACATGAATCACTTTTTGCATCTTTTGCTCCTTCTTCTCCATGATCTTCACTTTTCTATCAATATCCTTGTTGACAGTTACCATTTGCTGCAGCTCGACATTGTGTTGTTCCAAGAGTTGATTTATGCTTATGAAGAATCCATGTATTGCTTCGGTCACTTCCTCCTCGGATAGCCTATCCATGGCTTGCGACCATTGATAAACAATCACAAAGGCGGGGGGTGCTCCAGCCCTACCAGGAGAGAAGGGCGCTATAACGCCAGAAGTTTCTTCAGGTTCACTTGGTAGACATCTCACCAGCCAAGCATTCAAGGCTCTGACGTAGCTTTTTTGGGAATCAACCCAATTGGAGAAATTTAAGGTCCAATTTTGTAACTCAAACTTGAGTTGTATTGCTACTTCAAGATGTGTACTGTCAAGCTTTGCATCTGATGCAATGGCATCTAAGCTTTTGGCTTCCAGTATGGTTTGGGACTGATTTCTATGACACTCTAGCATAACGTTCCACATTTCAAGTAGCCTGACGCCACAAATTGATTACAGTTATATAAAGTATTAACACTAGCAATAAGAAGACATCATTCCAAGTCTTCCCACATTTGTTATCTTTCTTCCAAGTAATAGTGCAAGGTCTGACTCTGTTTCTGGTAAAAGAAAATTGAACAACTGCAGTAATTTTCAACTAGATAGTTCTCTTAGTTAGGCACTCTATTAAACTTCCGTACGTTTCACTTGGACAACATGTTAGCTTATATCAGACCATACTTCCATTGTCAAACTCAAACCTCACTAAAAAGATGGTAACCTAAATTCATCGGTGCTGACCAAAAACGTATTAGAACCGGAAGTTTTCTAGCTTTAAGTGTAATTTACGTTGTCTATTTTTATTTTTAGAATGTAATTTAAATTTTATTTGTAAATATAAAACTCTAATATTGACACAAGTTTGAGTGTTAAAAACATTATTTGACCACTCAATTAACACTAAAAATATGTTAATTTACATTCATTGGCGCTAACCGAAAATATATGAGAATTGGCGGTTTCATAGTTTTATACTTGATTTATGCTATCTGTTTTTAAGGTGCCATCAAGATCCTATTTGTAAAAATAAAGTTTTAATATTCACGCTAATTTCGAGTATTAAAAACTTAATTGACCTTTCAACAAACATTACATGAATTAAACTTGCATTAATCAAAAACATGTGATAAGTGAGAGTTTTATAATTTTTCGCTTGATTTATGTTGTCTATGTTTAGAATGCAATAAAGATTTTATTTGTAAAAATAAAACTTTAATATGCACACAATCTTCGGACATTAAAAACTTCATTCTACCTTTCAACTAATACTAAAAAGACGCACCTTAAGCTGATCGAAAGCGTCGAAGAACTGGGAGTTTTCTAGTTTATATTTGATTTATATTGTCTGTATTTAAAATGTAATTTACATCCTATTTGTAAAAATAAAATTTTAATATTCATATAAATTTCGAGCGTTAAAAACTTCATTTATCCTCTTCAATAACACTAAAAAGAGGTTAACTTACATTCACCGATGTTGATTAAAAACTTATGAAAAATGACAAATTTGTTGATATATGTTTTATTTATGTCGTCTATTTTTAGAATACGATTGAAATTCTATTTATAAACATAAGGCTTCAATATTTACGTAAGTTTCGAATATTAAAATCTTCATTTGACCGCTCAATTAACACTAAAAATATGCTAATTACACTTACAATGCGGATCGAAAACTCGTGTAACTATAAGTTTTCTTTTATTCTTGATTTATGTCATCCATTTTTAGAATGCAACTCAAATCCTATTCGCAAAGATAAAAGTCCAATCTTCACCCAAGTTTTGAGTATTAAAAATTTCATTTGGCCACTCGATTAATGATAAAAAAATACTCCAACATTGACCAAAAATATGTGAGAACTAAAAGTTTTCTAAACTTAATCTTGATTAAGCCTATCTATTTTTAGAATGCAATTGCAATCCTATTTATAAATATAAAGGTCTAATGTTCACACTAGTTTTGAGTGCTAAAACCCTCATTTGACCTTTTATTTAACACTAAAAACACTTAAACTAAAATTGACCTAAAACGTGTGGGATCTAGGAGTAATCTAATTTTATACCTGATTTATGTTATTTGTTTTTAAAATGCAACAGATTTCCTATTTGTAAAGATATAGCTCTAACATTTACACAAGTTTCAAGTGTTAAAAATTTCATTTGATCTCTCAATAACACTAATAATACGTTAACATATGCTTACTAATGTTGACTAAAAACATGTGAGAATTGGGAGTATTAGACATTTATATTTGATTTATGTTGGTTGTTTTTAGAATGCAATTGAAATCCTATTTGTAAAGACAAAGTTCCAATATTCATGCAAGTTTCAAGTATTAAAACTTTACTTGACTCCTTAACTAATACTAAAAAGAGGCTAACTAATGCTCACCTATGCTAATCGAAATGGCTAATTAAAGCTCATCAACGCTGACTAAAAACGTGTGATAACCAATATTTTTTCAATTTTATGATTCAATTGTGAAATGGAGGAAAAAAACGCATAGAATCATCTCAAACCCAAACAATCACAATCACATACCTGTGAACCAATTCATTGATCTGCAGCCACAACTCTTCATCCCTCAACTTATTTACAGAGATGGACATCTTGTCAATAACTTGAATTGCAATTTTAATTTCAGTAGATAAAGTCCTAATCACTGTCCGAATTGAGTCAGCTTTATGTGTCTCACCGCCCTTCTCATTCAAACTTCTTATCTGCCGACACTTCTTTGCATGTATTATACGCAATTTTTCCTCAGCCTACAAAATTATAAGACACCATCTCTACTCATATGTAATAACAAAACAACACACCTTGAAATAAATGATGCATAAGACAGAAGCATCAAAACAAGACTGCGTGTTTCCCAAACAAATATACTTATGCTTGCATAAATCATTACCAATGAGAGAAAAATCTTGCAAGAAGAGCAAAATTACAAAAGACCCTTGCAACAGAATTGTGTCTTAGCTTCATAATTTAATTTACTTAGTTCCTTATAATACTTTATTAAACTATTTCGCTCACGGCCTACACAATGCAGGTGATCAAAAGATTTTAAGTAATACTACTATCATAGTTGATGTGAACCACCTTATATGGACAAATAAATAGGCACCCTCATTTTGGTGTTGTGAGGTGGCATAATGTCTTGAAATGTAATAGAAATGGAGTAACAGAACAGCAGAAAAGAACATATGAACACAACCCATTATCATAACAACTTCAAAAGTACCCTCAATAACTATACACAATGAAAATCAACCCTGAACCTTTCTGGAACCGGTGGTATAGTTCGTGTTTTTCTCTTATTTTAAATTTTACACTATAATTCTGTTCATCAAACAAGCAACATTTGTTTGTTGCCACATCAAAATTACAACCCATTAAGCCAACAATGTTAGAGAAATCAAATTTGAAACACAACTCAATAGACACATATTGCTGCAAAACAATTAAACAACTAAAATGCATATAGACATATAATTAAATTTAAAACTTTATCACAACAGAGACATAAAATAAAAGCAAACACATCTTTATCAAAGTTAGTTGACCATATGGGAGCCGCTGGTTAGGCCGCGTTCCAAAGTTAAACCTCGCTTCTCGCTTCGTTCCGACTGATGCATACACTTATCCCAGTCATTCAAAAAAAAAAAAAAAAAACAGCAACTTGACCATACCTTGACTTCATTATACAGCTTTTTCTCCCACATGCACAGTTTCTTCAAAGTTGCAGTCAAATTCCTTGAATTTATAACCACTGCCACGTCATCATCATCCATGCTTTGTTGACGTGTACGACCAAGATTTGTATACGGTGCCGATATCGACGACGGAGCCACCGCATGCAACATCTTCGAAGAAACTTGAATTCAAAACATCGTCAATATTTTAAATAAAATAAAAAAATACTAATTATATTATCGATATTTAAAAAACACATATACCTTGCGAAACAGAGTGTTTTTGATGGTAACGGAATGTACCAGCATCGAACATTTTGGATACTTCATGACCCGAATCCGACGCTCTCTCGAACTGGACCTGTACTTGTCTCATCACCTCGGAGACGCAGCGTTGACCGCTTTGACCTGTTTTGGATCCAGGCTCCGTTGACCGCTGCTCCTTCTCTGCGACTCCTGCAGTCGTCTTCTTATTTGCCACGTCATCATCAGGCTTTGGAGTGGGCCCCGCTGACTTGGAGTCGTTAGCGTTCTCTGTCGAAGCAGTTTCAGGCTTCTTCTTCTTGTTGGTTTCGGTACTCGAAAAGACTTGCTTTGTTGTTGTGTCTCGATCAGGAGGACTGTAAGGAGGCTCGTACTTCTCGAACGGCTCGAAGAAGTTGAGAAAGTCCCAGGCGGAGCTGCTCGGCGTCGGAGGTGGCGGCGGAGTCTTCGACGGCGGCCAATTTCGGCCATTGTACGTCGAGTAATTGTACCTATAACTTCTGGAATTGAACGTCTCTGGACTCGAAACTGGGTCTTGTTGACTGAAATGATCGTGACGGTTCTTGTTCAACGAATCGGAGTCGGAGTCGGAGTCGGAGTCAAATTGGATATGTGAATCTGACGTCATGCTCGACGGTGACCGATCCGGCGGAGGAGGAGGACTGGACGGAGGATCGGGACGGCGATCGACGGCACCTCCATCTTCATCGAAGAACTGGCGGAGAGTAAAGCCGAGAGCTCTTAGAGACCGCGCGTAGGCCACGTGCGCGTCTGCGAAGGCGTAGCTATATTGGAGAGCCTCGTCGACCGAGGCGTATCGATCGCGACAGAGAGCCACGGCCGGGAGGGCGTCGAGCTTCGACGTTGAGCATCCCATCGACCGCCGAACAAACAAACAAACTGTCACGTGCGTAAATAAGTTCACGGCGTGACTCCGGCTCCGTTAAGGTAACGTCTTTTTTTTTTTTTTCTCTTTTTTGGTTTCGGTTTTGTTGTTTTTATTGCTCGTAGTTGTGGAAACGAAAACGGTTCATTTTCGCTATGGGAGAGATCTCATTGATTTGAGCATTTAAGCTGCTACGTATATGAGAGAGAGAGAGAGAGAGAGAGAGAGAGAGAAGTAGTAAGACTGAGTGTCGGAGGTGTTTTTATAGAAGGAATAGAGTGGCGGGATTGATGGTAGTGGTATAACGTCTCTCTAATAGTGCGACAGATTTCAATTTGGCCGTTGTGTTGCACTCATGGTTTTCATTTTATCACTATTTGCATTAATAACGTCCTTTCATTTTCTTCATTCCTAACTTTGCCACTCTTTGTCTTGCAGTTAATGCTATTTTGGTCCCTTTAATTTTTAATCCTCATTTAGGATTTTTTTTTTTTTTTTTATTTTTCATTGTATAAAAAACTAAGAGTAAATTAGAATTTCCTACCTAAATTAGGATTATATTATCATTTTCATATTTTCTGTTGGTATGATTTGTAACTTTAAATTTTTAATCAATAATAAAATTAAATTCGAAATACTAAAATAGGTTAAATAATCGTTGAAATTATTTTAACTTAAACTTATGACTAAAAGTTTTATTGTCAACGTTTGATGATCTATTTGATTGTTATGCAAGTGTAAATAATAAATATCAACTTAATGATTCTTATTATAGTCAAGAGTTATAATTATAATTCTAAGTTGACATAGATGTTATATTCAATTCAAGCATGTTTGGACAAGTACATTTTATTATAATAGAAACTTTTTGAGTTAGTGACTTTTTATGTAAAGTATAAAGAGAGTATAAAACATATATGCATGCTCACATACACTCATGAATAATAAATGTTATTTAATTGCTAGTTGCTACCCCAGCTTTGTGAATATTTTTCTACGGGACACGAGTTTTCAGATATTAAAAGAGGCATGAAGTTAGATTGGGCAGGTGCAAAAACAAAAGGCCGAGAGGCTTAAAGAGTAATGATTTGACGAGCCAAAAAGTGAAAATTGATGTTCAAATCTCCCATAATTGATAATACTGGTCATAATTATGCTAAATCTATGCTTCATGATAATGTTCAATTATGCGGACACTGTATTGCATTATTCTTCAACTTCAAAAATTAATGATTGAACATCGATTAACTGGCTCTCAAAAACACAACGTATTGTTTTGTCAATATCTGGTGGTTCTCGTCTCGCTGTCACTGCTGTACTGATTGTGAAGAATTTTATTTACCAGTATGTTTCCTCTACCGCAAACATGACAAGAATTGCAAGATGTAGCTTCTTAACATTTAGCACGTTAACTAACTATAAAATTAATCCGTCAACTTAAAGTGTTTGGTTTTAATATTAAAGTCCAATGATTTTGGCTAGGGGTAGGATTGATAATTTAAAACCCGACACGACAGGTCGACACGAAACCGACACGATTATTACGGGTTAGAGTTAAACATAAATTGGTTAAATAAATAAATGAGTCAACCCGTTTACTAAACATGTCGGGCTCATGTTTTTTTAAGCGGATAACGAGTTGACCCGTTTAACAATGGTAAAAAAGTAATTTCATATTGGAGGGATATTCATGTAATTTTAGTGGTAGGTATATATATATTTTATGTTTTAGATTGTATTTGTGGATGATTGTATTTTTGTTAGGTTTTGGATTGTATTTGTGGATTTAAGAGATCTTATAAATCTTTGTTTTAATTTTGTTTTTATTAGATTTATATTAAAATTTAAATGTATTAAATATAGTTAAATGAATCATAAACGGATCATAAACATGTCGGGCTCATGTTTTTTTAAACGGGTAACGGATTGACCCGTTTAACAGGAGTAAAAAAGTAATTTTATATTTGAGAGATATTCATGTAATTTTAGTGGTAAGTATATATATTTTTATGTTTTACATTGTATTTGTGGATGATTGTATTTTTTTGGTTTTTATTTGTGGATTTAAGAGATCTTATGTATCTTTGTTTTAATTTTGTTTTTATTAGATCTATATTAAAATTTAAATGTATTAAATATGGTTAAATGGATCATAAACGGGTTATTAAACGTGTCGCTAAATGAGTCATTAAATGGGTCACTAACGGGTCAATAAACGACCTATAAATAAACGAGTTAATCGTGTCGTTTCCGTGTCGACCCATTAATAATTGTGTCGTGTTTGTGTTGAAGGGGTTTAACCCGTTTATTAATCATGTCGTGTTCGTGTCGGGTCAAAAATAATTGGGTCGTGTTCGTGTCGTGTCCAACTCGACCCACCAACTTGAATTGCCACCCTTAGTTAGGGGTGAGTACTTTCGGACTCGAGTTGGATTGAGTTGAAAATCTCTCAACCCAATGTAGGTTAGATTAAAAATTTTTCAACCTAATCCAACCCAATAAATTTTTCAACACAACCCAACTCAATCTAATAATAGTCGATTAGATTGGGTTGGATTTAATTCACCAAAAAGACATAAAAGATTTAGTTAGTAACTTTCATTGTTTTAACAATTTAATTACAAATAAAACGAGTACAAATAAAAATTTAGTGATTCAAAATAAATGATTTAATTCACCACAAAGATTGTCTCTGATCGTCATCTCTAACAAATGTTCTTCTAGAAGAATGAGAAAATCTTGGATTTAGAACTAAGAATGAACTTTTGTCGAATTGAGTTGGGTTAGGATGGATTGAAAATTTTTCAACCCAACCTATCTCAATTTTTTTAAGATTCAACCCAACCAACTCGATAAAAAGTGTTCAGATTGGGTTAAGTTTGTCGAGTTGGATTGAAGATGTTCACTTCTAATTTCAGCTTTAATTCTCCTATTTCCCTAAGGTATATATATGTTAAACATAAATTATTAATTTCTCTTTATTATATGGTGTGTAAAGGAGTTTGTTAATGTATTACAAATCTTGCTATAACTTAAATGTTATAAAAGTCTACACCTTCCCACTAACATAAGTCTGACGTTCGTCATGTGATCTTCATATTATATGTAAAAAAATATCATATAAATTACGTCTATTTATATTTTAAATATCATAATAACTGTCATTCATTATTTGTCTTCATGTTATTTATCTTCACGTTGCACATGGAATGACATATTAATATATTATAAATTTTATCGACTTAAATCTCAAATATTATTGTTAGATCAACCCATATTTTTCTAAAGTATACGTACATTTGTCATCTGCCTCCATATTATACATGAAATGGTGCGTTAAATGCGTACAATGATTAAGCCGGAAAATCTCTGTTAAGATTAACAATAATAACTTTTTATTAACAATCTCTTTAGAAAGTAAGAGTAAGGAAGAAGTTATAGAATGTGTTCACAACGTTAACTTGCCGTTTCAACAGGGTTGAGAAGTACATATATATCGTTACATATAGAAAAGCAGAGATGGAAGAGACGGGTCCATGCACGATGGGGATATTTGAAACTGATGACGATCACTAAACCTAAAAAGAAGGGTTATAATGGATTTCCAACTCAGTAAATCTTGTCCATATTGCCTGATCTCTTTTTGTTGTTTTTATCTGTAAGCAAGGTATGGTCTTCATTATTTTAGCTTTCATTTTTATAGCTTTGCATAATATGATATCCTCATGTCTAGGAAGACAAAAGACCGTTCTTTTTTGCTGTAGAGCCCTATAAATTATGCAACTAGAGCTTCTTTACGTGCCATCACATCACTATTGCTACACAAATTTAGGTCCCCCCACCCACCCCCACCCCATCACCACACCACCACCAACCCCAAGACCTTTGTTTCTGGCCCCCTTCTCATTTATCTTGAGTACAGTGCGTATAAACTTTGATGCCATACTCATTTTCCTGACCTAACTTCTCAGATTCTGGGAATATGAGTAAAAGTGTTAGTTCACTGTATTAGTGTAAACTTTAAGGACATCCTTTTCTTTTAACATATTTGACTGTCATTCACTGTAGTTATTGACATTTCCCTTTCAAATTTAAATTATCATATGACTGACTGTGTTAATAGGTGTCCCAAGAACCCAAAAATATATATATAGTATCAACTTTTTCGATTCCTATTGTAAGAAATCTTCAAAAGTTTTTAAACCAAAGAGATCTGCCTTGTTAATCTGACACAATTTGAATGTTGTGAGTTATGTAGTACTAAGACAAGATGAAGCTGATCTAGCTATGCTAACACTTTATTCTTTATTCTCCTCTCCTTTTCTTTTCTGTATGACATTCTGAATTTGCTTGATTTTTCGAATATTAATAATGTTGATTGCAAATTGCATTGGCGCCCAGATATGATATATTCGGAATTCTAATGTTCTACCGGAGATTTTTTCGTATAAAAATCATCATGTACAAAACTTTTTAAAATATAATTATGTTACATAATTCTCTACGAACTTTCTGTCAAAACATTAAAAATATAAAACATGCATATATAGATTTGTATATTTTTTTCACATCTTAATGTACGTAAAGAAAATATAGATATAGTAAATTTTTACGTATTTATATAATCGAGACATGAAAATTAAACGCAAATCTTTGTAAACTTGTCGTCGAATGCGCAACAAATAGGTTATATAAATTTCCGTACAAGGGTATTTGCCTAGATAATCACATCTGCTATCTACATTATAATTAGGTCATGCTCGTGGCCCAAAAAAGGCTTAAAAAGCATTGAATAATTTTAATATACTTTCCCAATTGAAACATTTGCTCCAACTTTTTACTTTTTTCCGTCTTTTAAGGCTTCTTCATCCCCAAAACTTCTTTCAATGAAAAATCTGACTTCTTTTCCTAGTCATGTTTTGGAACTTTCAATGAACTTTAACCTTTTTAATTGAATTTATTTATATTTTAGATGATGAGATGAGAGGCTGCAGAGAACCCACTTTGCCCAATAATATGTGAGTTAGGCTTTGAATTTATGTAATCGTATAGTGGGCCAGTGCGTCAGTTTGATCGACTCATGAATGGAAACGCCCATCACGGGCCTGTATTCTTGACACCCGGATGTTAAATTTGTACTTTTTTTTTTTCTTTCTAGGTATTGATATTGTTTAAATTATAATCAGAACTAACTAAGATATGATTATGTGGCGTGATCCAAGGAATACCTTCCTTGAAGTAGGAATGAGCAACTTGTACTTTTTTTTTGGGTACTAATACTTGTATAAATTATAGTCAAGATCAGCTGAAATATGATTTTGTGATGCGGTCCGGAGAACACCTCTCTAAAAGTAGGAATGAGCAACCCATATTAAGTGATGAACAACTCACAACATGTGGGGAAAACACCTACAATTTTGTGGGACTTGAATGTATAACCTGTTGCCTATTAAAGATAGTGGGTGGCAATGTGGTTTTTACCACTAGACCAAGTCCGTTATCTAATTTTGTATTCATTTTATTTAGAAATTTGTTCAATGATTTCTGAATGTAATTGAAAGGAAAAATGATAATTTGAACATTTAATATGAGTGGAGGTGCCACTAACACGAACCGACAATAAATTGAGCACGTTGGTCTAAATTGGTCCCTAGATCTTTGTAATAGACCAAACAAAAAGATTTCATGAATCCATTATGACTTTGAAAATTAAAAAAAAAAAATGTAAAACAAAAGAAATTTTCAAGTCAGAATTGTTCGTAATAAAGTTTTTCTCGTCTCTTAATTTAAACAGTTGAACGAAAATGACTAGACTTGCTATTTGCACAACTCAATCGAAAATGTAAACAACTGTGGCTTCATACCATAATTTAGATGACAAAACATGGAGAAATTTAACTAAAGCATTACCGTATAAGTAAAAATATAAAAAATAATAACAGAATTAGAAATTTAATGTTGTCTAACAACTCATCGATGTAAGAATCCGCCCAAGGACAACAACAATCTGGCTGTCAATTATTTTTATGGTCCCCAGGCTTTTCAATAATGAACCCTTTTATTCAACACGAAATACAATTATTTCATATTCGCTTCTCACTAGGCAAAGAGAACTTAGGACTAGCAATTAGAAGGGACCACATTCTTCATTTGTTGGGACCTTACTACATGTCAATAGAGTCAGCTAAAATCGGTTGTCAATGCCGGTGGAGATCATCAAATTATCCAGATACATGAATATCATCAAATGATTCAGATACATGAATGTTGACGTAAAAGATTGGTCAACATCCTAACTAGTACAGATATGATGAATTGAACAAATTGTGAGGGGTGAATAAAATTGATATGGATGTAGTAATAACAAGAATAAATAAGCAATAATAATGTGAGAGAAAAATAATCAAGGAGACAAGAGAATTCTTAACGTGGTTCGGCTTTGCTGACATGACATTTACTGACGTGTTCTTGAATAAATGACTTCATATTGTCTCATTTATATTTTTAAGTTTCTTAGCCTGTTGACCATTTGGACCTTAATGGACTTACAGTTCAGATGCTATTTATAGACATAACAATGAACAAGTTGAAGAAGACTAAAAGCATCAAAGGCCAATCATAACCGTGAATTATTATTCTGGTCGATCTCCTTATCAATTCTCATCGCAAGGTTTCAATATTTTTGAGGCAAAGCAAAAGTCATGATAAGGGAATGATTGGGGGCTTCACTATACAACTTTCCAGCAAATAATATGCGATGTTTAAATCGATTAATCACCTGATACAATCCAGTTATGTCTAATTAAGTCTAACAAACCATGTGCCATATAATTTGCTTTTTGATTTAGTAGTGATCTATCATTAATTCTCAAAGTGCGTACTCAGCAATGGTTTTGTTTTATTCTCAACTGTTTCTTTTAATCACACAATTAACTTTGCCACTACTTCATAGTAGGCGCCTGTAAAAAGTAATTAAATAGATCCTCTGTATTTCGCAGCATAATTGCTACCACAACCACGTGAAGTGGGTAAAAAGAAAAACATAGCAAAACAACCTTGAGTCCTTGATTGTGAAGTGCCTTATATCATTAATGTATTAAATTTAGCTGATGTTTTTTATAAGATGGATTATTAAATCACATGCATGTATGTATGTTAAAATGGTCTGAGAATTATTGTTTCTTTTCTAACTATTGTTTGAGAATTATCGTTAAAGGGAACAGAACTACAACATCCCAAAAATTTTGCCAAACGGTGGCATCGTGCGATATTGATGAATTAATATAATGAATAACACACGTATTATATGATAAGTACTAGTAATTTGTTACTAAATATATATGAAAGAACCATTCCTTTTCAATATATATATACATATATATATGAAAGAATAATAATTCGAGATAAGATGTGTAGATTATTCAAATAACTTTTTTTTAATAATAAATTTAGTTTTCTTTATTTAAAAAATATATATTTATAATCTTATTAAATCACATAAACTCTCATCCCACGAATTTTTTGATCTGGTGATGGTTGCATAACTTGCATCTGATTTTGCTTCAATAAGCAATAACATTGACCTCATTATGTAGAGAACATTATCAATCATTTAGAAACCGAGCAATAGATGATTTTGTACATATAGTTGCTTTGAGAGCACTACTTTGCCCAAAAAAATGAGTTTCATCAAGATCCTATATTGCTATGAACAGCAAGGGAGTACTTCGCATTTACCCCTATTTGTTGCTCTTAAACGTGCCATATAATTATTTATGAATTAAAAAACCATATCTGATTCTAACAGTAACAAGAGAAAATGTAATAAGGTGCAATTTGCTCTTATGGCATGAACTCTTGTTAGTATTCTTTTGAATTATTAAGTATCAAAAAGACAATCACTTTACACGAAATCTAGAGACTGCACAATGCAATGTCATTGATCAGTTTCTGTTCACATCGGACACTAATTTTCACAATTTTTTTTTCTTTTTTTTTCCTATAATGGACAAAAACACAAAGAAAAGGAAATAAATAGAGGAATTAAAAGAAAGAAAAATATTACATCTCTAATATATATGTGTTTTGTTTTTCTTTTCTTTTGCTCTCTATTGTGTGCGAGTGTTGAGTAGTGAAACCCTAGTGTTGATCAAACTCCTAAACACCTTCTCACAAACCTTTTCAAGATCACAAACACACCCCTCCAAGTCTCTCATTTTCTTCAAAACCACCCTCACTTCCTCTTCACTCTTCTTCCTCAGACCCCACAAGCTCTCCACGCCAACTTGTTGAAATTCTTGAATTCCCTCTGCCGTTTTCGCCTTCTTCAACCCCATCCACGAACTTTTTCGCGACGCAAACGCTTCTGCAATCCCATTAAACAACGCTGTCGTCACCAGCATTGTGGCTTCAACGACGTCACTTAGTACACTAGCAAGCTCACTATTGGCTATAGACGTTAACATGGATCGTGGAACTGGGTATTGCCCGATACATCGAATTGTAGACCCAAGTTTCACCATCTGTTTAGCCATTCTCTTTCTTGCTTTCAAATACAAAGCAAGCTTGGACTCATCTTTCTTCCTTATAGCGACCTGCGCATTGAACTGCTCTTCTTTGAGAGCGAGAACACAGGTTTGGAAGATTCCATAAACATCAACAAAGAGAAGGAAATCTTCTAGAAGCTTCTCGACCCACTCGTCTTGGCTTCGAAGAGAGTCTTGAGTTTGAGGGAGCTGGAGGATATCAACAAGAGAGTCGTGGACGTCCTTGAGTCGGCTCAAGCCGTCGCAGAGCCATGTAGAGGTCCGGTTTTCCGGCTTGGTTGACCAAGTCCTGAGCTCGTTGACCTCATCTTTGATCTGGGAAATCAACGGATGTGATCTGCAGGGAAGACTGATGGATCTGATGTGGTGGGATATCGGAGGCTTTGATGATGATGGACGGTTGGGATGCTTGTTTGGGAAGGAAAGGGAGCGCCTGAAAACGCCTACCATATTTGTTGTGTTAACTGGTTTTTTAGAAGTGTTTTTAGTTTTGTTTGTTTTGAAAATGTGGAGGCGGTGTATATAAAGGAGGGACGACAACTAAGGCGCACGAGAGGAGACTGGATCCGCGAATAATTATAGCTGTTATAAAGGGTCAATCATGTGATGTGAGGTTTTGGCTTGCCAAACGAGGCGTTTTTGGGTTCCTTTTCCTGTGGAGAGGAGACACCATGTGGCTTTGACACGCTGGATTCCCTGTTCTAACTTACACTACTCCAACTACTCCCCATCACAATTGGTTGATTCAGTTGCAACTTTTAGATCAAACTACTTACGTTTCAGTTTTTTTTTTTTTTTAACCAAAATTAGATCAAGCTATGAGAGTGTATCCAAAACGAGAAGTTTCATTTACAATAGAACTATTAGGTATGAGATCAAATTAGGGGTGAGTTATTCAGAGGGCCTAAATAATTACTTTCAGAATACAGGGAATACATCTCTTTACACTTTTTCATAAGTGAGACTAGCTCAACTAATATTGATTCAATGCTATAATAATTGCATCAAATTACGTTGTAGCTATAATATATGGTTATCATTGTCAAATGTGATTTAATTGTAAATAACCCTCATTCAATATGATAAATTTGAATCGTTGCACCGCAGATGGTATCTTAAAATATATAGATAAGAGATATTTAATTTACAATAGAACTATTAGTATTAGCTATGAAATCAAATTAGGGGTTAGCTTTTTTACAAATGAGACTTGAATCTCCTTAACCCATATGAAGAGAGAAATATATAATCATATAACAGCTCAACTAATATTAATTCAAAACCTACAATGATTGCATCAAATTACATAATAGCTATAACATATGATTATTGCTGTCAAATGTGGTTTAGTAGTAGAAAGCATTTGTCCTGTCTGATAAGTTCGAGTTATCCCACCATAGCCAGCATTTAAAAAAATATATATATATACTGTACTAGTTTAATAACATTATTATATTGTATCAATAAATTAGTTAAACTTTTGCTAACTTCTTGGGATTTAAATGTTAAAAACACATCCCGACATCCATAGTTGGACCTATTAGGCAAGGTTGTATCGTGCCTGCATTGAATCAGCATGGGTAGTAGTCGAAACCGTGGACAAGCCATGACTGCTCTGCCATTTCCAGCTCTTCAATTTTCACTCGTTTTGTGTTTTTTAAAAATTTTCCACCAAACTAATCATACACCGGTGGATAGTTTTAGCTGTCAAAAAAACCAGGACCGGCTTTGTCTGGTTTTTCTGAGCACTTTTTGCAAAAATCTTTCTATGACTGGAAAAACGCGTAGTTTAATAATTATTAATGCAAGTGGAGATATGGATCGAGATCAGGCTGCTCTACTGCCAATGATACTGAGCTTATCGCTGGAAAATGAAAAAACTGCAGTGTTTTAAGTATTTGAAGAAGATTACACGGAGCTAATAATGCTGTGTCACGCGTGAACTTGGAAAAAGATTATAAGGAAGTTTAAAACCTGGAATATTATTTAATTAATGTTTGAAGTCAAATTGCATTCAAGTATTTGATATGAGATATTCAGTTAATTTGATTTGAGTAATTATATTCAGTTAATTACCCACCCTTTACAGTAGGAAGAAGATACATCCTAGAATCTAGATAGATATTGAACTATTTTAGTGGTAACTTTAAGCAGCAGTATCTGGGATGACAATTTTGCCTACGTACATGTAAATATCTACCTATGACGGGCAGATATGAATTTAAACAATGGATTTGTGGGCAAATATATGTATTTTTGTAAATCCATAATAGGTTCAGATTTGGGTATGGGTATTTCAAAATGGAAGGCACAACAACATGAATGAGATCGTACTCTGACAAGAAAAGGTGTATTTCATAATCCAATTGAAAATTTAGATGATCAATGATTCAATACTCAATCATTCACAATCACACCAACTAGATTATAAATTTTTGTCTCGTTTTTCCTTTGTAACTCTAAATTTATAATTTTTTTTTTAAATGGTATATTCAACAAATGGGTTGTGGAAACCTAAAAATCACATTCTTGAAGCAGAAACTTTTGAAAAACAAAAATTTAATTTTTTTTTAAAAGCTTGGCCCGAAAATGAAAAAGGCACGAAAACATTATTCTGTTATCATTATTCATTACACACTGGAAATGGCTTCTTAGTTTATTTTTGGATGCCCTTTTTCTCGAGATATGCTGGACATGCTTGAGTGCTTATATAATTCTACAATTAATTAATTAAACAATAAGTAATTTCAAATTTAGGCACTCACGAGCGAGGAGAACCAATCAGTCAATATTATATCCTTTAGTTTCTTTTTTCAAAGGGATCACCAGCTCAATAGTAGTGGAATATGATTCTTTACAGAAATTAAATGAAGACATAAATTAAAAAAAAAAAAAAAGTTTTCTAATTCCTTCGAAAAAAAAAAAAAAAAAAAAGTTTTCTAATACAACGCCAACTCCCAACATTGAGGACCTAATTACTTTCAGTTCAGTGGTGGTCCTGGATCAATCGAGGAAAAATAAATATTTTTCTTTAGGTACCTAACAAATGCTCGTAGTGGCGCCGTATTAATCTGTTTAAGAAGGATCAAATAAATAATACTCAAGAATTGAGGTGGCATGCCTGTCAATCCACCCTAACTTGTATTTGACTTTGAATACAAAATACCTTCGTAATAAACTGTTTATTAACTCATTAAATCTCTACAGCCCAGGTTTAAATAATTGAGCCCCAACATGTGATCAGTTCAGCATGGCATGCCACCCAAATGTTCCATGGAAAATTTCTTGATCGGTTGAAGCTTTTAGTAATTAATTGTGACATGGTTTTTGGATGCCATGAAATATCAGATTCAAATCCTTCTCTTTCCTACTCTTTTAGAATTGTTTGTTTACTGTACATGTTATGGGATAAAGAGATTAATTTAGTATGGGTGGTTCGAAAGTCAAAACCTCTTCTTTTTTGTTCCTTGGAATTTCTGATTTATATGTATACATTATGCATTAAACGAATTTAA